>CAUYRT010004144.1:0-36536 GCA_963574885.1 Lepilemur ruficaudatus
GGGTACAAATGTTTAGGTTGCATATATTGCTTTTGCCTTGCCCCAGTCAGAGCTTCAAAGGTTTCCATCCCTCAGACGGTGCTCACTGAACCCATTAGGTGTGTATACGCATCCCTCTTCCCCCTCCCACCTGCCCGACACCTGATGAATGTTACTACTATATGTGCACATAAGTATTGATCAGTTAATACCAATTTGATGGTGAGTACATGTGGTGCTTGTTTTTCCATTCTCGGGATACTTCACTTGCTAGAATGGGTTCCAGCTCTATTCAGGATAATACAAGAGTTGAATATTTTAAACATTTCTCCTGCAAATAACAACATGAGTACAAACTTCACTTGTGCAAGTGTAAGATCTTACATTCACAGGCTGGCCCACGTGGATCCCAGAAGTTTCCTTTATTATTACGGCATTTTCTCTGGTTTCTATAGATCTCTGATTTTAGGATTCTGAAGACTGAGAATGTGTTAACTAAACAATTTTGGAAACAAATTTTATTTTGACACTTAAACATGTTAAACGAACTACCATCTACTAGAACTACCATTGCACATCAAAAACAAAATAGGTAAAAGATACATTTAAAATTCTTTGGAATTCAGAAAAACGTTAAAAATCAACATAAAATATATTTCATGTTTTTGCCATGCAAAATCATTTTCTTGTTGCATTGCAAATTATTCAGCTGGGAATGCTTTTTTTAAATCATGTTACCATATAAAGTATTCACGGAGGTATGATGATTAAGGTTGAAAATTTAAATTCTTAGTATAATTTCACTTAATCTAGAATATTTTAAGAACACTTAGAGAAGTCCAAATGTGACATCTTCCTACCTAAACTTCTTCTACCTGCTTGTCCAGAAAGAAGACAGTTCATATGCCTGGTGAGTGTTAACTTCTGACTTGATTTTCCAAAAACGAGCAACCAGGAATATTCATGAGAGGGATGCCTGCCAGGACTTAAGAACACTTTGTTATGGAGTGAGATGATTTGAGACCAAAGTTTTAGAAGTGTCTCTTACTAAACTCAAGAGCTAAAGAAGCCACTCACTGGTGATGATGGCCCAGGTTGTCATTAGGTCTAATTAATTTAATTCAAAAAATTTTATTGAATGTCTACAATGTGCCACATATTATTTCTAGGCTTGAAAATGTGACAGTATGCAAGATAAGAATCTGGCCTTGTAGAATCTAGTGATGGGGCAATAGCCTCTGCTGAGCACCAGCACCCATTTGTGACTTCTAGACAGTTTTCTAATAATTCCATTGAAACCATGCAGCATTCTGCAACAACGTTTGGTCAGCTTTCCTTTCATTTTTCTTCATTTGTTTAGCAAAGAAACTAACAGTGGTAGGTAGCACCACTGGACCACATCTACATGTTGCAATGAACTAGCAGTAGTAATACTACTAGACTGCAACCTGGAGTTGCTTGTTTAAACCTTGCACAGTGACCTAATTAATAGCATGTGATCTTGTATAATCTGATCTTACCATTTTTCTGCTAATGGTCCTTCCTTTAGCAAGTCTATAACCTGGTGTTCAAGGCTCTGCTGGTCTGTTCCTTGACCAAGCTCTTACAGTGCCGCTTAGCATGCATTAGTCTCTTCAGTTACTTCAACTGACCAAACTTTTCCATGCCTCAGGACCTTTGCCCATGTTCTTCCCTCTACCTGTAGGGCTCTTTCCTCCACTCTACACCTGCATGCCTTCTAGCTATCCTTAGATCTAACCTTAAATGTCACTTCTTCAGAGTTGTCAACCCTGACCGAACCTAAAATAAGATCCCGCTTCCCAGTTGGTTATTTCTTATAGCATCCTCCACTATTTTTCTTCTTTATACTTATTACCGTTTGTAAATAGATTTATTTATGCATTTTTGTGTTTAATATGTCTCAATTTTTTTAAAAAAAGTTTGAAAAGAAGAAAAATTTTTAATTTTCTCATAACCCTATGCCCATGATACAGTGTCTGGAGCCTCTAGCTTCTCCCACATCTAGTTTGTATAGCATTATGTTCCCAATTTATTTCTTACAGTGTTTGAAGAGTCTGACAATTTTAGTTCTTAATCTTCAAAAGGTGAGTACTTGGATTTAAAGTCCTATAGTATGGATTTGTTAATAACTCACGAGGCAGGAATGTTTGAAAATGGAGGAGTCCTTGTTGATCTACCAAAAGAATTAGGAACTTTTCTAATGAGATGAATGTAGAAGGGCAGGATTCATTCTTCTGGTGAATGAGGATTAGTAAGATCCTAGGAACTAGTGAAACAGAGCTAAGGAGGGGTAACTTAACCAGAGAGTGTGTCTTGAAGAGAGAGTCAGCACTGGGTTGAAATGCACTGACTATAGGCAACAGTTATGTCCAGATTTCTTCTGCTGGAACATTGACTCATAGGTCTGTTATGAATCAAGGAAAATTCAGTTTTAGATCATCATCATTAATTGTACTATCAGTATTATCATACTTATAATGACCAAACCTAACATTACTGAAAGCTTTCTCCATGCCATAGACTGGGTCACACACTAAATGGATGACTTCATTTAATTCCACAGGGATCTTATAAAGTAGACATTATCTTTATTCCCATTTTAAAGACAAGAAAACTGAGACCTGGAAAAATTGAATTAAGTTATTCAATGTCATAAAGCAAGTAAGAGATGTGACGAGGAGTTGAAATCATAAATCTTATACCAGCACCCATGTTCTTAACTACTATATTTTCTGTAAGATAAGTCTTGCTCAGAAGTCAGGGTCCAGCGCTGGCCTTGTGTTTTAATTCAAAGCCCTTCTAGACAGGGAAATTGGGGGCTACTGACTTATGTCCTGACTTTCCCTGGGTTGGCTCAGTAACTGAAGCAGACATTAGTCCCAGTAGAGTTTATCTATGAGAAAGCAGAATTGGCTTTCTGCAGCACAAGCAGAGACTGACATTCTCAGGAGGCAAAAAGCAAATGCCCTGAGGATGGAGAAAGCGCTGCTTTCAAGACATCCCATTTCATCCTACTACAGTTCTGACCATTAGGATATTACTTATTAGCTAGAATTGAAATTTGTCTTCCTGTGTTTTGTAGCCATTGGCCGTGATAAGTGGTTTTCATCAGATTTCAGAGCAATCATTATTCTTATTTCTCAGTCCACTTTAAAGTTCCTATTGATGAAGAGGGAGCCCCTTTATCATTTAGATGCTAATGATATTTTATTAATGTTTTAGTTGTTCATAGAGCTTTCACCTGAGTTCATTTATTTGATTCTCACAGCAATGCACTTTTAGAGGGCAGGCATTGTTATCACCTCTTTCTGGATGGGGGTACTGCAGACCTAAGATGTACAAATGTACAATGACTTATACAAAGTAGTATACCTAGCAAGTGGCATAGCTAAGGCTGGCTCTAATTCCAAAATCATCCATGACTTCTAAAGTGATCACTTCAAGGTTATTCCATCTTCATCTTACCTCTCTGGTTGTTCACAGGTACCTGGTGGTATGTGCCCTGAATCTGACGTGACAGAGTCATTTGACTGTGAAGGGAGAGTTTCTTCCCATACACACAACCCTTACTATATACAAAATTAGCATGGAGGGAAGTAAAACTCAGGGGAAATCTAGTAGGGGGCAAGAGAGGGGAGAGGATGGGCGAAAACCTACCTAATGAGTACAATGAACACTATCTGGGTGATGGGCACACTCAGAACCATGACTCAAGCATTAAAAGTGGTCCATGTAACCATAAGGATTTGTATGCCTGTAATACTTCGAAATTTCAAAAACAACAACAACAAAAAAAAGCCTGGCCTGGTCAGGCTGACAGAGCCAGGGTCGTCATTTCTCAGGAAAATGGCAGACTAATGCAAAAGAGGTCATAAATATCATCAAATACAAGGCCTGACATTTACCAAGGACAATTGTTTCATCATAAAAGTCTCAGGCTTTGTGGAGCCTTTCAATTAAACCTCCACAAGACATCCTGCCTCCTTACCAAGGAGGAGGAAAGGAAGAATAACAAAGTGTGTATGTGTGTGTGGGGATGGGTGGGAGATAGGGAGTAGAGGTGGCAGATGAGAAGAGGAAGACCAAAGGGACATTCCTGTGGTTTCAGGAGTAAATTGAGCTCCTAATTCTTTGTGACCACCAGTAGGATTAAAGGTTCAAAAGGGCAGGTCATATAAGGGCAGGGGGCCAGGCTGGGTCTTGCAGGGATGTGACCCAGGAAATGCTGGCAGGCTGGTCCCCTATGCCTTCCCCAGCAGGCCTCCAATTAGGATTTAATGGCTAAATGTGGAATGCATTAGACATCTGAGCAGAAAGTTTGTGTTCAAAAGAGCCGGATCTTTTTGGCTAAGTAGAAAAACATTCCTGCATGGTCAGTTTCCACTTGAGCTTTCCTAATTCTGGGGGCCTCATGGGCAGCAGTGCCTTACAAAGCATCATGTGCAAGGAGCCTAGGCAGAAATCCCCTGTATTTTCCTTGAAGATGACACAGAGAGAAAGCATAGACCCACCGGCTCTATTCAGTATTGGGGACAATGTAGGGTATAGGAAGAAACAATTGACCCAGGATTCTTTGTGTTTGTGGATCTTGTGAACATGGATCAAATTGAGGGGACATGATAGAAAATGCATATATATGAGTATACATGGATATATCCAAGATAGTGTTAAAACATGTGTGTGCCTTTGTGTGTGCAGGTGCCTGCTGTATTTGTTTATATTGCTTTCCTAAAGTTTGTCCTTATACCATGACTTGTCACAGAGAGAAATTCCAGCAGCTTGCCCAAGGTATATTCTCTGTGTGAGAGTGTGGTGTGCATACATTCATATGAGTGCATTCAGTTGTAAGTGTGTAAAAGAGAGAAGTATATAATATACAAATGTGTATATGCAAATATGTGAATCTGTGTGTATATTATATCTCTGAGTGTTATTAAATGTATGGATTTGGGAGGATATGTCAGCATCCATAAAAATGCTTCCAGAAGTGATGATAACGCAGTGGTTAAAGGTCAGCTTTATGCTGAAAATCCTATGCAGCTGAGTATTCAGAAAATGTATATGCAAATATGTATCAATGAATGTCTCTGTGGTGACATATTTTGCTTTAAATTATATTGCTTTGTGTGAACATGAATGATAACTAACAACATGCATGTATGCATATAATATCTTTGTTGAAAGTGTGTATAGAGAGGTGTATTAGTACTTTTGAAATTTCTGTATTTGTGTGCAAGTATGTGAAAGTGTGCAAACAATCTGTGAATCCAACATAAACTTGGATATGCATATGCATGATTATGTCTAATGAATAGATATGTATAAGTCATGAATATGTGACTACATCAATACTTATGTCTCTGGCAGGGCAAGAAGGAGCTGAGATTGTGGAGAACATACACAGTTTAGGGAACATGAGACCATGTATGTATCTGTGCAGCAATTTAAAGAATGTTCCCATGTCTGTGCTTGTTGTCTTTCCATCCTACAAGGATGATTATCTAAACATTAAATTAGAAGTGAAGCTGCTCCTGTTCTGGTCTGGGCCAGCTTCTCTTTTGGAATTTGAATAAATGATAGAAGATATTTACATGGGACCAAAAAAGAGAATGAAGAGCCAAAGCAATCCTAAACAAACTGAACAAATCTGGAAGCATCACATTACCTGATTTCAAATTATACTGCAAGGCTATAGTAACCAAAACAGCGTAGTACTGGTATGAAAGTAGACACCTAGACCAATGACACAGAATAGAGAACCCAGAAATAAAGCCAAATAACTACAACCAACTGATCTTTGACAAAGCAGAGAAAAGCATATATTGGGAAAAGGAAGTCCTATTCAGTAAATGGTGCTGGGAAAAATGGATAGCCTCATGCAGAAGAATGAAACTGGATTCCTATCTGTTGCCAGATACAAAAATTCACCCAAGATGGATTAAAGACCTGAAACCATAAAAATTCTAAAAGAAAACCTAGAAAAAAACTACTTTGGTATTGGCCCAGGTAAGGAATTTATGACTAAGACCCCAAAAGCAAATATAACAAAAACAAAAATAAATAAATGGGACTTAATTAAACTAAAAAAAACCTTCTACCCAGCAAAAGATATGGAGTAAGTAGACAACCCACAGAATAGGAGAAAATATTTGCAAGCTATACATCTGACAAAGACCTAATATCCAGAATCTATAAGGAACTCAAACAAATCAGCAAGAAAAAAAAACCCTATTAAAAAGTCAGCAAAAGACATAAACAGACACTTTTCTAAAGAAGATATACAAATGGCCAACATATGGAAAAATGTTCGCTATTACTAATCATCAGGAAAATGCAAATTAAAGCCTCAATGAGATACTACCTTGACCGTGTCAGAATGGCCATTATGGACCATTATTAAAAAGTCAAAAAACAATAGATGTTGGTGTGGATGCAGTGAAAAGGAAATGTGAATTAGTACAACCTCCATGGAAAACAGTTTGGATGATTTCTCAAAGAACCAAAAGTAGCTCTACCATTTGACCCAACAGTCCCACTTACGGATATCTACCCAAAGAAAAAGAAGTCATTCTATAAAAAAGATACCTCCACTCATATGTTAATCACAGCACAATTCACAATTGCAAATATAGAATCTATAAAAAGTGTCAACCAAGACTGTATAAAGAAAATGTGGTACAGACACACAGATACACCATGGAATACCAGTCAGCCAAAGAAAAGAATGAAATAATGTCTTTTTCTGCAACTCAGAGGAAACTGGAGGCCATTATTCTAAGTGAAATAACCCAGGAACAAAAACCAAATACTGCATGTTCTTGCTTATAAGTGGGAGCTAAGCAATAAGTATGCACAGTCACACAGAGTGACTTAATGGATATGGAAGATTCAGAAGGGGGAGGGTGTAAGGGACTATGGGATGAAAAATAACTTATTGGGTACAATGTGCACTATTCAGGTAATGGGCATATTAAATGTCTACCCTTCTCCACCATGCAATTCAGCCATGTAACAAAGAAACCACTTGTAGCCCCTAAATCTATTTTTGAAAAGATAAAAAATAAAACATCAGTTATGAGAGCAAAAAGGAAAAAAAAGATAAATTATATCCCATTTCCTCCTACCAACACTATTTGGTGTTTGCACAAATGAACATACACACACAACATACTATACACTACATATTCTTTGGTATAAAGCAAGTGACCAAATGAATTTTATCTTGAGAATTTTAATGTTATTATATTAGCTCTGAATTTAGAGTGAAGTGCTCATCCTGGTTTGCCTGGGACTTTCCTGGTTTTAGCACTGAAAATTTCACATTCCAGGAAACTCCCTAGTCTTTTACAAACTGGGTCAGTTTGATCCAGTCCTATATTAGTTGGAGACAGACTGCAAAACAGGGAAACTGAATCTGAGCCATAGTCAGGGAAGTGGCACACAGCCATGATTTTCACAGAGAAAAATAAATTGTACTGAATCCTATCAGAAAACTATATTTTTCATTCATGAAGTTACTGGCCTCTTAAGCATAACACAGAGCATAAAAGCACAGAAATTTGCAATTGCCTGGATGTATTCTGGAATTTCACTGTATCTCTTACCAGACATGTGACCATGGCAAATTTACTTAAACTTCCTGAGCCTTTGGTTCCTCATCTGTAAAGTGAATATAATAACTACTTCACAGGGTTATTTTACAGATTAAATGAGAACATAAAGATGCAAAGCTCTTAACTTACTGCCTTGCCTGTGGTATACATTCAATAAATGATGCATCATTATTATTCATGCACACTTACAATATTTTTATTTAGCAGTGACTACAGACAGGGTAGCTGCTAGAGACGGAAAATATAAAAATGTGGAAAACATGTTTCCTGCCCTGACACAACTTCAGGATACTATGGAAGACATTAGTTAAAATTAATAAAACAGCCATCTTTTTCTAATGGTGATGAACTTTAAAAAGTAAGGAATGCACCTGTATTACAAAGGATGACAGTTGTGTAGTCCCAGCAATTTTTAACAACAAGCACTCATCATCTTCCAAAAGCAACAGCTGTTCCTGAGTAATCACTTGGGCCTGCCAGTGACACTTCACAGAGCAAAGCCACCCTTCCATGGAAAGACTGCCTCCAAAGAATGAGGAAGGACAGATGGCCACAGATTGTTCTGGAACATAACCCCAAGAGGCAGACGTGCAGGGTATGGCTGAAGAGAAATTTGGAGGGTGGTAGTGGGGAATTTGCAGTCAGTGCAACCAGAACAATGCCTGATTCATGATGCAGAAAGTGAGGCTGTGTTCTTAAGGAGCTAAATCCTTTGGAGATGGTGCCTTGTTCTCTGCTGGGCACTGGGAATAGAGGAAGGTGGTCACAGTGGCCTTGGAGACACAGACATTTGCACAAATGATTACAATACAAGGTGATGCATGCTCTAATTAAGGTAAAGTAAGTGGAACAAACTAACCTCCCAGGAGTTGTAAAAGTCTTGTCAGAGTCAAGAGGATAACAACTTGAATTTGCCTTATGGGATGGATTCACAAGGCAGAAAATTGTGATGCACTGGTGGTTGGTGTTTGAGGGTAGCTATGGGAGTTCTGTGGCAGACATTCTAGAGAGTGGTAATAGCATGTCCACACATGGTGGTGTGGAAAGGAGAAGATATCCTAGGAGGTAGCAGGAACCTCATTATGGCCAGAATTTAAAACCCAGGATATCTGAAACCTCTTGCCAGACTAGAAAATTCTTGAGGACAGGACCCCGTCATGTGCATTTCCGCAGTGCTAGTCACCAGGCTCACAGGCTCTCAGGAAATGTCAGTTTAGCCAATGAAGTAGTAGTGTGGGAAACAGGCAAGCTATAAACACCATAATTACCCTGCTTTGGAGTTTGCACTTTAACCTGGAGGTGATGAGAAATCGCCAAATAATTTTAAGGAGAGAAATGGTGCCACCGAAATTTGTATTTCAGAAATGTCTCTCTGGTCTCAGCAGGGTGTGGCTAGGTTGGCAGAGATGAGGGAGGCCAGAAGATGACTCAGGAGATGTTTGCAGTCTTTCTGATGCCACATGCTGGCGGCCAGGATGAAGACAGTGGCAGGAACTGGAGGGGGTGAGTGCAGTCAGGGTCACTTTGAAGAAGTGAATCTTGACAACCACTCGGCCCTCCAATCTCCATTCTCATGTGAACACTACCCTCATTCCCTGCACGATAAGAGCATAGTCAGAGATCTTGGAAAGAGCCATGAACCATGTGAGCCCTTTGGACCCAGTCACACGATTACACTAACAAATAAGCAGCATGGGGTCAGGTGGGAAAAATAAACAAATTAAAACTCTGAGGTTGACAGAAACATATCTAGGTTCTATTCCCACCTCTTCTTAGTAGCAGCCTGACTTTGGCCACGTCCCTTATTCTAGTTTCTTATAGTAGTTGCATAAAATGAGACTAGTAATAGCAGCATCATGGTACTGTGGGAATTTGCTCAAGAAAATATATGTCAGTCTCTTTAAAAATGTCTGACTGACCATGCAAATACCAGGTATTAATTACACAGGGACAATGGCAGGGGTTGACATGGGCAGTTTCTAAGTGGCATGGGGGGAAAGACTTTCCTGATTTTGGGATCATCAGCTGGATAAGGAGAGATTCTCTTTAAACCTTTATCCTCAGGACCTCTGAATTCTCTCCCCATCTTCCACAGGGCAGTTTTATGCCTAAAGAAAACTCTTCCCCAGCATGGTGCCTTAAAAGAGAGTTAAGTCAGGAGACTGACGGGTTGATTTCTCCATGTCAGTACTGACTGGGTTCTTTCTTGAAAGGGCACATTCCAGAGAGGGCCTCTCTAGGCACCCTGAAGATTACAGCCTGTAAGCGCACAGCCTATAAAATACCCAGGACAAAATCTCCCTATTTACTACTCCTCCCATGTGTGTGACCTTGCACATACTTTATTTCAATTAACATTTCACAATCCCTCTGTCCCCATTTTTCTCACACTATCCAAGCACTGGCTTTCTCTCATCCCAGTGGCTCAGAGAGCACCAGAGGCCCCATTAAAGTCAGTGGATATATCTCCTTGATTAACAA
This sequence comes from Lepilemur ruficaudatus, assembly GCA_963574885.1. Classification (NCBI taxonomy): domain Eukaryota; kingdom Metazoa; phylum Chordata; class Mammalia; order Primates; family Lepilemuridae; genus Lepilemur; species Lepilemur ruficaudatus. Next base: position 10,095 of record CAUYRT010004144.1, read on the forward strand.
GAAAGACAAATGGTTGTGAGGGTTGTGGACACTTTTTAGGTCCACTATCCTCACCCATCAAGCACCTTAAACTCTATTGAAAATAGAAAAGCTTTGTCCAGAGTTCCAGGTATTGGTTTAATTGTGAGTAGATGGTGCAAAGGGATAGCATGGCATAGCCAACTCCCTGTTATCCAGAGAAGTGGGACACCAGAGACTCAGTATCACAGAAATGTTTTGTTTGGGCAAAATGTGAAGATCATTCAGTACAACCACTCCTGAAGGGCTTTCTTTCAACGCACATTTGTAGACAGCATCCTGTTAAGTTTCAGGTACTTCACTAAGTTCTGGGCACATAAGAACGAAGGCCTGGTCCCCAGTCTCCAAGAGGGGAATAGATAAGTTCATTCATTTGTTCCTTCATTCATTTATTCATTCAATGAATATTCATTTAGTGCTTACTAGGTAACACCTAACTAGACTATAAGGATATGATAATGAAACATGGATGCCCTGTGCTCATGAAACTAACAGACAAATGAGGGAGAGAGACAATTCTGAATATTAAGACAAATACACCTCCAAAATAACAAACTATGATAACCCTATGAAGGTTATCTAGTCGTAAGGATCAGGAAAGCCTTTCTTAGGAAGTGACATTTGGGCTAAGATATGAAGAATGAGTGAAAATCAGTTGACCAAGAGATTGAGGGTCAGGAATGGTGTTCCAGGCAGAGGGAACAGAACAGCCAGAAGGAAATGAGAGGAGGCAGTGTGGCTGGGATTCGGGGAGTAAGAAGAACAGTGGAGAAAGACAAATCTGGAGAAGGCTTAGAAGCCATACTAGGAATTTTGTTCTTTATCTCAAGTTCAGTGGGAAACCATTAAATGGTGGCAAGTAAGGGATTATGAGATGACATTTGTGATTTCAGACAATTACTCTGTCAGTAGTACAGACAGATCAGAGGGGGCATGGACGAAAGCAGGGAGAGGGATGAAGGGGTTGATGTGATTCAAGCCAGAGAGGACAATGGCTCGGACTGAGGTAGAGACCATGGATAGTGACAGAAGTGACCAAACTCATGTAGCACCCAATATCGCATATCACATACAATATGAAGGCGAGCACCAGTGCTCAAAGTGCAGATGGAGGAGCGGGTGTATACAGATGAGGAAAACTGAGCTCAGGGAGCAGAGATTTGCCTAAGGCCACCCAGCCTATGGGTGGTAAAGGTGAGGCTCCAGCCCTGTTCATCTGCCTCACCGCTCTCCGTGAAATTTCACCGCAGCTCGGCTGTTCCCTGACCTTCCAGCCTGAGCCCTTGATCAAAGTGTTTTCTGACATCTTTGGCCACAAGAATCCACTTTTCTCTAAGCCCTGAGTGGCACTTAGGTCACTGACCTGTAGAATACAACACACATCTTTGTTTCAGTCATAGGACCATTAGGCACTGTTTTGCAAAAACAAAGAGGATCATCCAGTTCTGGGATCCACCCATGTGAGGACTGAAGGGGATGGAAAAATGAAACCTCTCAGAACAAATAACAGAAATAAATAGCTGAGAAACAAATTTTAAGCAGTTCCCCGGGATAACATGCACTGAGACTTCATTTCATCATTACTTAAAAGAACCATTTATTGCAAAGTACCAGGCAATGGGCTTTGGATGTGCATGTTCATTGAATATTATTAAACTTTCCTCTGGCGTAGGTATCAGTGGCCACAATTTTTTTTTCAGAGGCTAAAACTGAGCGTTTTTTTAAATCTTTCTTCCACTAGATTATAAAATCCTTGAGGGCATGGATCTGATCCATGTGTTCACCCCAGAGAAACATTATCTCTAGCACAAAATAGGTGACTGATTTATAGTTTTAAGTGGGAATAAGGAAGGGGAATGACACAATTCCCACCCAGGTCTGATTGGACATTATTCTGGATGTTTCTGTGAGGGGGCTTTGGGATAAAATTAACATTTAAATAAAAATACTAAAGCAGACATTCCCCCACACACACGCCGCCCCAGTGTGGGAGAGACTTGTCCAATCAGTTGAAGGTCTGAATAGAACAAAGAGGCTGATCATTCCCTGAGAAACAGAGGGATATCCCTGCCTGACTGCCCTTGAACTGGGAGACTGGCTTTTCTCCTGCTTTCACACTCGAACTTAAATGCTGGCTCTTCCTAGGCCTTGATCCTGCCAGCCTTTGGACTGGAAAAACATCAGCTCTCCTGGGTTTCCGGCTTGCTGACTCACCTTGCAGATCTTGGGACTTGTTAGACCCATAATTGCATGAGCCAATTTTTTATAATAAATCTTTTTCTCTTTCTCCATGTATACACACCCTATTGTTTTTGTTTCTCTGTATTTTACATCTTTATAACAACTCTGTGAGGTAGGTATTACTATTCCGATTTCACAGTTGAGAATATAGAGGCCAAGATGAGTTAAGTCACTTTTCTTTGGTCATATCAGTAGTCAGTGACAGGCTCACAAGGAATGCCTTAGTCTAACTTGAAGTGGTCTGCTTACGTTAACTATGGTGTGCAGCCTCTTAAAACACAACTCAAGACTGGGTGGGTCATGAATAGCAGAGAACAACTAAGAAACTTTCACAAACTATAGGATAATTGAGAGCTCTGACAAAAAAATATAACATGGCATCCTGGATTGGATCCTTAAACAGAAAAATGACATTAAAGGAAAAACTGCTGAAATTCAAATAAAATATTGAATTTCATTAAGAGAAGTGTACCAATGTCAGTTTCTTAGTTTCCACAAATGTATCATGGTGAGGCAAGATGATGTTAATGGGAGAAACTAGGTGAGAAGTGTAAGGGAACACACTGTAATCTCTTCTCAATCTTTCTGTAATTCTAAAACTATTCTAAAATAAAAATCTTATGAAAAAAAGAAGGATAACATGTTGGAACATGAGAATAGTTGGTGAGGCACTGTGTTCCAGGACTTTCATTTGTGTACAGCAATATATATATATATATAAATTTTTATAAGTACATGTATTTTACATATAAATATTATATATACAACATATATTTTTTTGAAAGTGTGACGGATTATGAAATGGAGACATATTTCTGACACGCATAACTGAGTTGTCATGTCTGAGCCAACATTGAAAAGCGTGACTGGCCCTGCAGAGCCATGTGCTTTCGTGTCTGATGAGGGGTCATGCTTTGCTCTGTTCTGTAGAGTAGAGAGAGCATGTGTTTCTCTGTATCAACCTATTTCTCAAGGTCACGTTTAGAGTGCTCAATTTCCATTAAGCTCTTTCCAACTGCTTTATTTAACAGTGAACATTTTTTTTTGTGTGTATGTGGTTTCTGTGACTTTTATGGTCTTTGTTGGATTCAGGGGGAATCCAATAACTAGGCCTCTCTTCTGAACCCAAATCAAGGAAATTAAGATAAGAGAGCGAAGCAGATATAATTCTCAATTATTACCGTTGTTCTTGATGAAGTTGATATTGGAGAGTGGGGCTGATATTTTTGAGCAAGGCAACATCCCAACTCTGATTTCTGGAATTGAACCTACCCACGCAGGCCTGCTCAGACAATGGTGGGTAAAAACTGCAGAGAGGAGATGCAGAACATACGCAGGCTCTCTGTGGGAAGGTTGCATCCCCAAGAGAAAAAGGCTGCTGGGCTAGGCCTTACTTCCCAGTTTTTCCTCACAACATGATCAATCAGGTGTAAGAGGGTTGAGAGAGGCCAGGAGTGTTACGTCAACCAGTCTCCCCACAAATGGAAGGAAATGGAGCGAAGCATCTCTCCCCAAAGTCTCGAATACACATTTTGAATACTTCAAGCCATCCTGTCTGCACCCTAATATTAGCCACATGTATACAAACTGTTTTTCAACATAGATCATAAGCTGCTAAAAGGCAGAGATTATTAATTTCTCACTGCACCCAGCTTGGTACCCAACTGGCACACATTTTTATGTAATGGAAAGCACTGGGCTGAGTCAGACTCAAAAGACTGAATCTGATCTTTGTCATTTTTAGATTTGCAATCTTGATCCACATAATTTCTCCAATATTTGGGTCTCTTGCTCCTCAAATAAGACTATCTATTTTCCAAGCTGCTTTGAACCTTAATTGACACCATTTCTATAAAATATCTGGAACATATATTAATAATAGTAAGTGCTAATTAAATGTTATTCCCTTTTGTCCTTATTCATCCATTTCAGTAAACACTTCCTTTTAGGCATCTCCAGCTTTTAAACAGCTAAGCCTCAAAGTTTCCTCATCTACACAAAAGATAATAATAGTTAGTTCTAAGAATTATCAAGTCAATTAAAAAGAGGAGTGTGTAAAACGATTAGCTAAGTGCCTGTCCACATCAATAGGAAGTGACAGATGTCCTTGTAGAAATATTTGTTAGAGACTTAACTTTTTTTTTTGCCCTTGCTGTTCTAGTTATTGTTCTAGAGGATGAAGAGGGAAAGCTGTCTGCCTTGAAGAGCTCAGTGTTTGTAGTCATTGACATTCAGTTAATCCAAAGAAGTATGAGTGATTTTGCCTGTGAAGTACAGAGTACACATCTCTTTAATCAGATCTGCTTCCTAATGTCCTAATGGGCAGACTATCTGGGATCATTAATGTCTGAAATGCACTTCATGTTCATGTTAGCAGGGGTCAAATGTGAGTGCATTTTTGACAAACCTAATCAACAAATATAATCATATCCATTCTATAAATGCCCAAGCCATTTTCCTGCTTTAAAACCATAAAACAGAATGTCATGCCTCATAGAGTCAGAACACAGAAATTTTGGCTGATGCCTCTTTAGTGAAAGAGAAGATTGTTTATTTAAGTTCCTGACTAGCAATGAAATATTCTGTCATTGAAACATAGCAAAAAAGTCACCTCAACTTCTGGAGCAATTGAAATATAAGTGCAGGCCCATACTTTAATACTTTTTGGGGGGATAGAGGAAGCCATAATGGAAAAGACTGGTTCCTTGAAGAAAAAGTATCTGAAAGAGATGAGGAATTTCTCAGGAGAGAGTTTAGGCTGATAATGGCTTTTCCAAATACCTACAGCAAAGGCTGGCAATGTGTTTTACAGTAGTGGCTCTTTAAGAGATAAAGGTGATTTCTACTCAGACTTTCTTTGTTTCTTGAATCCTGAAAAGAATATATATCACTTCTGAATGTAAAAGCCAGTACGAGAGATAAAGCTTAAGTATCTGAAACATATTGATGATTTAAGAGAAAAATATGTTTGACTCTTTGAAGTCAGAATTCTACAGAAAATATTGCTTATACTTCTACTGGGTATAGCCAACTAACAATATTGATAATACAGGTACTAATCCCCCATCACAACTCAAAATCCAAATGATTTAAAAACTCAAAGTATTTTTGTAGTTTGATGACTAAATCTGACCTAAATTCACTTGAGGCTATTTATAGTCTGAGTTTCATTTAGGGTGAATCTTTCTGTATTTCACTGAAGAAAAAAAAATAATATATTTCTTTATAGAGAGCTGCCTCAGACCCCTTCTTGGATAGTTAATACACATACCCACCCACCCCTGTACCCCCCCACAATATTTAAATTATATTACCTTTCTAAAAATTTAAGATCTCTAAATTTAAGATACATCCATCCCTATGATCTTCAGATAAGGAACAGTGGATCTGAAAAAACATCTATTCATATATGCCCATATGATATATGTTCAAGAAATGGTTTCTATTAATCTTATTATGTACATTATCTTGTTTAATATTCATAGCCATTTTTTGTGGTAGTTATTCAGCCTTAGTTGATATAGAAACTGGAACTCAGAGCTACCAAATAACTTATACTAAGAATTGACTCTTTTTTCCAAGTTCATGTTCTTTCCCTATAGCTCCTAAATCAGTAAATATCATTAAGAGTCACTATACTAAACCCAAGTTTATACATAATTCTCTTTCTTTTCTTTTTACCTGAATTGTTAGTCATTACATATATTTGATACATACTAAGCTACTAAGGATCTGAATCCAGTAAAGGGTTATTTAAAAACTAGAGCTTGATTCTGGAACTTAGAACTACATAGTGGTGTGATGGGAAATTTTCTCCCTGGAAAAGGGAGAGAAAGACCCCAATCTGTGGTGTTTGTCAATTTCTGTGGTGTAAATGCTCTCTCCATGGTAAATTTCAAGCTGTCAGGTTTTTTTACATGTGGCTCACAAAATTCCTTAAAATTTAACAGTTGGCTATTACAAGGCAATATGAACTCACTCCAGCCTGCCACTGAAACTAAGTCATTTTTCAAAAGTCTGAGATGACTGCAGGTAAGGCCTTTCTCTCTTGAAAGCATCCAGTGTTTCCAAGGAAGCATCTGTTCAAGTTTCTGTGTTTCTACAGGAAACTCCTGTGGGGAAATGGAGCCTGTCCTACAGTTCAGCAACAGTTAAACAGTGATCTGCTCAATATCAGGCACTGAGAAAAACACTGAAGTTAAAAAGACGAATCAATTACTTGGTCCTGACACTTAAGCTTCTTACATTCTTTTTTTATTTCAGAGTATTATGAGGGTACAAACATTTTGGTTACATTTTATGTCTTTGCCTCACCCTAGCGAGGGTTAAAGGCATGCCCTTCCCCTCTACAATGCTCACCGTGTCCTTTAGTTGTGAGTTTACCCCACCCCAACCCCTAATCCCTGGAGAATATTACTACCCTGTGAGCAGCATAGTGTTAATCAGTCAGTACCAATTTGACGGCAAGTACAAGCGAAGCCTATTCTTCCGATCTTGTGATACCTCACTTCGGATAATGGGCTCAAGCTTGATCCAGAAAAAATATAAGAGGTGCCAGATCACTGTCATTTCTTATAATTGAGTAATATTCCATTGTATACATATACCAAATTTTAATAATCCACTCGTGAACTGACGGGCACTTGGGTTGTTTCCACATCCTTGCTATAGTGAATTGTGCTGGCATAAACATTCGGGTAAGGCTTCTTACATTCTTACAGGCAAGATAGACAAGTAAGATGATGAGTACAATATAATGTGAAGACTGGGCTTTGAGCAGCACTTGCTCAATTAGTTTCTGCTTGTTCCCTCTTAACCATATAAGACTTCTTGGCTTCTCAGGAATTATCCAAGTAGACCCCTATGGAAGCCCCAAACTATCTACACCCTGTTTGATGACCAGCAGGGAGACTATCCTGAGGTTTCATGCCCATTTTCAAGTTCCCAGTCCATGCTTGTGGACAGACTGCACCCCCTGCATGCCCTCTGGGCCATTGGGATTTAGTTCCTCTCCAGGTGAAAAGTAAGACAGCTGCTATCATCAGATGAGTGCTCTTAGTACTTGCCCTACCATTCCCAGATGAATTGCCCTCTCTACCTATGTCCTCTGGGGAAATTTAGGAGACATTATAAAAGCAAGGCCAAGAATATACATTGCCCTTTTCTCCTCCGCCCATTTATTTCGTAAGGGTGTACTGAGTACCTATCACGTGCTAGACCTACACTAGGCTCTTAGGACACAAAAATGAAGATTATTGCACCAGTTTACTATGACAAGTAAGAAAATAATTGCGAAAAAGGATAAGTGCCTTATTTGGAATATTGTACAAGTTGGAGCCCAGAAGCGTAGTGCTTAAAGAACACTGAAGGATTCACCAAAAAGAAGATGCTTGGCTTGGATTTTGAGTAAAGAGATGAAGTCCTTGAGATAGATGAAAGGGGTGCAGCGTGGAGAGGGAGCACATCCCGTGCTGCAGGACAATGGAGGCCCAGAACTGAGAACTGAGGTCCTGTGTAAATGGCCTGGTATAAGAACAGGGAAACTTAACATTTTATGTTTAAAAAACATATGTATTTTACACAGACTATGAAGACCTGGTGAACATTGGAGTTATTTGTATCTTCAGTGTCTGGCATGCTGCCTGGCATAGACTAGTCAATCGCTATTGAATAGAATAAATGATTATAAAAGGTAGAAATATAGTTCTGTGCCCCAACAAACTAGGGAAATTTAAAAAGGTAGATAGCATATGTAAAATCATCTTATCACAGACAGAACAACTCTGTATACCTCTGAGAGTGAGCAGCATTCAACTATGAGATTAACTGTATGCCTGGAGTCTGCAAATTATACTGTAGATTCCCACACTCCTTATTTGAACAGAAATTGTTCTATATCCTGGGAAGATCTTGATGAATTTATGGAAAATTTTGTGATCTCTTTAGAGAGAGGAAACAAATCTAAATAACAAAAAATTTGCTAATATGTGCTAATTTTGGAAAAGTGACTGAAACATGGATAAAAATACATACCATTTCCCTGGGAAAATCTGGCTTAAGGCTATTATCTGTCCTAGTATAAGTATTAGTATTATTATACCACCTTTCCCTTTCAGAAATGTCACATTTAGAACATTAAATTCATCTCTGAAATTCCAATTAGTGGAACATTTAAAAGAAATGTATTATGCACATAAAAATAGAAGGATGCTCTTTGAAGTGTTAATTGTAATATTTGCAAGTGAGAAGTGACATAAATGTTTAACAGTGTAGAACTGGCTAAATTAATAATGGGCATCCCCAATGTAAACATCACATCACCATTTGAAATAATGATTTAGATCTACATTTACCTTACAGGGAAAGATGCACATGATGTATTGTTAAACACTGAGAAAGGTAGAGTTCATGATAGTATGTTTTACTAATTCATTCTCCTAAACATGAGAAACAGAGAGAGAAAGAGGGAGAAATATTGACTTGGAGGCAGTGACAACTGTGCTTAAATCTCTGTTCTTCCATTTATTAATAATTACTAAAGGAATCAGCCCAAGTTATTTAGTCTTTCTGACCTTCAGTCTCCTTTTCTGTAAATGAGGTAAAAATACCAATTATTTCTTGGTGCTATTCTGATGAAATGGTGCCTTCAATAAATTTTGACCCAGTGGTTCTCAACCAGGGTATTTTGGCCCCCAGGAGACATTTGGCAATGTCCAGAGACATTTTCAGTCATAACAACTGGGGGTGGGAGGTGACGCTACTGGCATCTAGAGGGTAGCTATCAGGGATGCTCTTAAATATCCTACCATCCACAGGACAGCTTCCATAACAGGTTTCTTTGCCCAAATTATCAGTAGTGCTGAGGTTGAAAAACTAATTTAGGCATAATAAGCACTCAAGACATGTATATGGATACTATTAATTATTGATAAGCTAACAATGATAGATGGTAGGATTCAGTGTGTGCGTGTGTGTGCATTTGTGTGCATGAATATGTATTCATTGTACTTATCTTTATTTTGTATTAGTGTCTGTGATGAATATGGATTACTTGAGTAATAAAAAATAATGCTTTCAACATCAATATTATAAATTGCAACAGCATTGGATAATATTACTGGACGTCCCTTGAAATCAGAGATCAAACCTCATCTGTAAAAGGCAGGAGTTAGCACATAATAGGTGTTTGATAGAGCCTATGGAATTGAGTTGAAATGCACAAAAGTAATGCCAATAATGGGGGAGGAAGCTAGCTTGTATTACTAGCCAGGTTTTTGTTAGTTGTCTAACAGAGTGGATAGACTAATTTGCAATCAGTACATTACAAATATGTAAATTATGTTGCAAACATTCTGTCTGGAAACATTTGTCAGCTAAACATTTGCCTTCTATGACGTGGTCTAACATTGCCACACCCATGTACCAAACAAACACACATGTAATATTTAAAGACTATAAAAATGTTTTATATGCTAAAAGTCTTAAAACTGTATTTTTCCTTTGTATTTATATTCCCTTATTCTATAATTTGTGTCATAGTCTCATAGTTTAATAATATTACTCAGTTTCCTTGCTGAATTATCAGTCCCAGGATATCCAAAAAGAGTCTCTGCTTATCCTTATCCTGGAGAGACCTTGAGAAAACACGTTAACTTGTGAAAAGTTATGTGAGATTTGGCACCACCTCTGAGGCCCCATGTCCTTATCTGTAAAATAGGGAATTATAACACTTATGCTATAGGGTTGTTCTGACAATCAAATAGACAATGTTGTATTAAATGCAATATATACCATTGGTACTCAAAGAGGTGTAGTATGGATTATTCTTTGTCTTTCAAAAAGTTGATCATTTTTCAAAATGCCCCAGTTTCACTGAGAATCAAGTTTTCTTTTAGGCATCTTGTGGGAAGGAACTGTGAACTCACGGGTGATCTGATTTACTGAGAGGCGCTGTGGTGTCATGGAAAGAGCTTCGAGTCTACAGTCACCAAAGAGCAATGGCAAATTTTATCCATGTCATCAATCAGTGTTCCTCATATTTTTAATATCCACGACCTCCTATAAAAACAGAAACTACTATCAAAGCCACATTTAGTATTAGTTAAAATCTGAAAATAATTTAAACGCAACAGCCAATTTGGGGAGCCAAATTGCTCATATTCCTCTCTGCCCCAACCTCAGAGATTTTTTTATGTGTTTCTTCTCAAGTGTCATTGACAACCATACTTTGAATAATGCTAGAATGCTTACGTGGTCCCAAGGAATCTCTTTTTGCCCCGTTTCACAAGGCCAATCAAACAGACCCTTCATGGCTCCATAATTGAATGATCAATCAAATCAAAAACAATTGATCTGCTCCAGGCATGTCAGCAACATATTGACTTCACACATTGAGCTCTGTTCAAATACAATGAAAGTGATGAAATGGCCAAATAAAAGACTCTGTGCAGATATCTTCCCTCTCTCTTTTTCAAATATTGCTATTATTTTGTAAATTGATTTTAAGGTTGTTAATACATGAATCTATATGTACCATGGCATAATGGAAAGAATTGGATCAAAACTTCCTTTGACCACTTGTTGTCTGTGTGAGCATAAAAATGACTCTTCATCTCTAGTGTTTTTATCTATAAAACAGGAATTATATTGATCTCTCCAATGAGAAGCTAAAATGTGATAATGTGGAAGCCACTACAAGGCAATAATTAATACCAGAAGCTTTGGAATTGAATCACATTGCTATAGATCTCAGCTCTGCAATGTCCTTGCTGTTAGACCTTGGGCAATTGACTTAACTTGCTTGTATCTTAGTTTCCTAACCTGTAAAATTGCTATGAAAACAGTAACTACTTCACAGGGCCTTTGTGAGTGAGAGTTAGGATGAAAAACCCATTTATTTTAGGGTGTCAGACTTTGGAAGCAGTCAGTGAGAATTAGCTTTACTATTCTTGCTTTTTGAAATGCCTTCTGTTATCTATTTCTTGCCTATGTTTTCTAGTTTTTTCCATTTTGTTTCACAAATACTGAGCTTTCACGTTGGATGAGGCAGCCACTCTTGGCTGTCTACCAAAATCCAATCTCTAAGACTCCCCCAGTTATAAAACTCCCCAACATTAGCTGGGCAGATGATTTCCAAATTATAGACTTAATTTCTGTGTCTTCCTGTAGATAGATGTGGTCATGTGAGTAAGTGCTACCCAATAGACTGTAAGAAGTACTATAGGTAACTCCCAGGAAGTATCTGTAACGAAAAGAGGTATGTTCTTTTCTGTTTCCTCCCTCCTTTATGTTGATTCAGTGTGGATATTTCAAAGAGAACTAAACCATGAGCTTGAAAATAAAGTTGAACTGTAATATGGAAAAAACTTGAACTGTAATATGGAAAATAGGAGTGAAGGACGGCAGAGCAGAAAAATATAATGGTTCTGGGACTCTAATGATCATGGAGTCACTAAAGCAGTTGTGGATCTTCTATCAGTATTTATACACAAGAATAAGGAACATACTCATGTCTTGTTGAAGTTACCATTAATTGGGTCTGAGGAACTATCATATGTATCACCTTGGTATCATAAAATCAAGTGATTTACACAGTGCTGGCTAAAAATGCCCATGGATAATAAATAGTGAGGATTACAGTCTGTTTGCATAGGTACAATACTATCCTCATCTCTCTTTCTTTAATTACACCAAATAAATGAATAAATAAAAAAAAGAAAATATTAGAAAAATTAATGAATCAACTTGTCTTTCAATTCAATCTATTTCAGAACAATTTCACTCTTCTCCCAGTAATCTTTAGAAATTAAAATGCAAGTTATGTATATTTCAGCAATAAAAATCCTAGAAAAAAACACAACGCTGAAAATTGAGGGAACTGGAATCTGCCCTGCTCCTTTTTAAGTGAATTATATGCCTTCAAAGACACTGTTTCTGAGCTTTAGTTTATTTCTCTATATGACTTATAATATCAACAACTTAGTTGATTTCTCTGTATGATGTAGAACATAACATCAATACTTACATAGCAAGAAAAATTGTTTATAAGGTAATAAATATGTAAGTATCTTGAAAAGTTAAAATCTAGAACATTTTTAAGGTGTTACTATACCTAGTTTCACTTATGGTTAATGTTGACTCAGAGGCTCCATGGAAAAGAACACCAAGGGGTGTTTCAGAAACCAAAAGGCTGCTCATGTGCCAGTTGGCAGTACATCCTACTGGGATTGAGAATATGCATTTAAGCACTTGGGTCTGCTCTTCACACCTGTCCCCAATCCAATCCCTGCCCTCTGTGAGGAGACACAGACTGCTATTCATTGTAGTCTTTGCATGCCATCAAGAATGTGCTGCTGCTCCTGTCCATTGGAACAGGCAGTTGGTTGGCAAAGCCATCAGACACCTGTCGAGCCTGAGTCATCCCTATTCACAGGATGTGCCTCACAGCCTGGGTGGAGAGTGTTCAGTTAAGGATGAGAGGCCTGGCTAGCCCGATCTGGTGCAGCTGATGCTCTCATTCATTGGCAGCTTTGAGGGGAAACCAGAGCGCCATGGTCTAATTTCACTTACTCCTCATCTTCTCTTTGACAGATGGATGTTTGCAGTGGAGTGGTCATGCACATTCGTTCAGGCTCAGGAACCTTAGAAGGAATTTCTTGGGGGCTTGGAGGTAATCAGCTATTTCACGGGAATTAGAATGAATGGTGGTGGTATTGATACGGTACCTCCTCTCATCACCGATGCTTTCTTCCAGCTTTGCTATCACAGTTACTTAATTAAGTCCAGGTCATTATGTCAATTCCAGAACTGACCAATAGGCTTTGTAGATAAAAATTGGTTCTGTAAGTCAAAAAACTCTTGATCTTAGCTGATACTTCTTTATTTGTTAAACTGATCTATGAATATTGGAATTTTTATAGGAACCAAATGGTCATCAGTATTGCAGTTTCTAGGACACTTTAAATAATTAACTTCTTATTTCAATTGTCTCTCCAGAATGTCTACATAGAAGGGGTTTAGGAGCTGTGACACACATGGAAGGAGACAGTTGGAGTCTTGAAAATTAACTTCTTATGGGTTTTGCAAAATATTGAGAGATGTGTGTTTCTAAGAATGCTAAGTGGCTGAAAGACAGTCAGGTCCTTACTTTACAACTGGCATTGCCTTTCTCTCTCTAGATAGTGAATTATCTGAAACACAGGAACAGAAAAAAATAGGAGAAAAAAATAGCCTTTTAATGACAAAGCAGGATTAGAGTAGGCAGTGTAGACTAGTACTCAGAATAAACCTTTCTTCTGTGTTTCTGCTAAATTAACTAAACTGCTAAACTCACTAGCCCAGTCATGGGCACAGTAATGAGATTACAAGGTTTTCCTCATATAAATGTGATCTATGCTGGTCTACACTGCAGTCTACACTGGTCAGCTCTGCTCACGGAAGAGAGTTTCTGGTCTGTAGGTGGACAAGTCCCATAAAAGAGATCCAAAAGAAGTCACAAAGCAACTCTTTTCAAAATGTCTAATTTCTTTTCTGCAGCAAAATATATCAAAGGTAAAGAGAAGGGCAGAACATCTCAAGTCAATATTTGGGAGAGGGCAGAAGCTCCTATTTTATGTGTCAACGGTATTGCTGGCTCCCTCCTATAGTGGCCAGACTTAAGAAGAATGGGGGACATAGGATGGAAGAGTGAGAGAAACCCTGGATTTGGAGCCAGATGGAACTAACTTTGAATCGTAGAAATTTACTAGATTTGGAACAATCTCTTCATCTGCAAGTGCTGAGACTCCGAGGTTTCCTTTAGAACAGCAGAGTGAGAGGCTGTGTGGTTGAGAGCCCTGGCTCTGAAGATAGAAGTACCTATGCTTGTTTACTCCTGGCTCTAAGGTTTTCCAAAAGCCAGGTTTTACATTTGTAAAATAAGGTTAATACCTTTATCTTGCAGGCTAATTTCAGGTAGTTAATGAGAAGATATGCATGAAGAATTTAATGCATGGCAAACACTAAATAAATATCATTTAGAAAACCAGAGAATTTAACTTTAACTGGTTTAACTTCATTAAATCATTGTCAAGTTATAGAGTTTAGTGGGCTTGTATATCAGGACAAATGCTACAGCAAGAAAATAGGGCTTGCTTCTCTAGTAATTTCTAGGGCTTTCTTTAAGTGTAACAAGGCCTGTTTTCACCTATCATTTCCAGTATTTATCCCTCAAAGTAGCATTAGGTCTACCAAATCTGAGGACAAACTGAGTTATTTTATGAAATATCTGAGCATTATCTACAATCAACGGCTGCTATGGCTCAAAAAGAATAATGACACTAGATCAGCCAGGAGTGCTCAAGCCTCACTGAGAAATGTTATCCCTTTCTGCTATTGAATTCACTCCTTTCAAACAGAACTTGAGTTCATGCCTATGAATTGAAGAGGGATAACTGAATAAAGTCTGTGATTTTTTATGTTTCTAAGTAGAACACTCATAAGTAATATCAATGCATAAAACAGTTAAAAGTAGGGCTGCTCCGTGGACGCCTCTGGGCCTCCAATTTCCTCATGTTCTCCCTCCTCCAGCAGCTCCAAGAATCCCCTATGATGAATGAAACTGCTAGAGAAACATCCATCCAGGCTGATATTATATCATTCCAAAAGAGCAATTTATGCCTTAGGTGAGTAGATCCATCCAGAAGACCCTAATCCTGACTTTAGTGGAGACATTCATGATATGTATAATATATATGGACCGCTCTGCATATTAATAAATGTAGACCTCTTTATATAACAAATGGTATAGGAACTAGAATGATTACTCAAGAGAGTTTATACCTACCAACTTTATTATATAAAATCAATATCAAGTGAAATCAAAGTCTAAAGCAAACCTGACAAATATATACTCCATATAGGCAGAACCATTCCTAAAACATAAAAAAGTTAATAAGATACAGGAGGTCCTAAAATATGTATTGAATAAATAGAAAAATCAATGGCTCAATAAATCAATAGCTGTATGTTAGAATCAATGGCATTCTTTTCTTCTGAATGGACAGGCTCTCCTTTGATAAACATATCCAGCCATGTGTATTTAAATATTATCCATATGTCAATAATGCCAAAGTTTTCATTTGTGGGTATGACTCTCCCATTGAACTCCAGACATTTTTGTTCAATTGTTCACTTGAAATTTTTAAAGGATGTCTAACATGGATCTCAAACTTAACACAGCTAAGAGAGAGTTATCTTTTTGTGCCCTACCCTTTTTCTGCAAGATATTTCTCCATATATCTCTTCGGCTTGTCTATTGTTGCATAAAAAACACCACCAAGAGTTGGTGACTTAAGACAACAACAACTATACACAAATATTTTTACAAATTTTTCACAAATCTTCAATTTGAGAAGAGATTGACAAGAAAGACATGTCTCTGCTTCATGCAGTATCAGGTGGGCAGCTGAACTGAAGGGTGGATGGTCCATTGCCAAGGTGGCTCAGTCACTTGGCAAGTTGGTGCTGGCTGTTATGCTGAGCTGGTGCTGAGGGCTAGGGACCTTGGGTCTTCTCCAAGTGGGGATCTCAATGTTGTCTAATCTTCTTCACAGCATGGTGGCTGGGTTCCAAGGGGGATCATCCCAAAGGAACCAGAGAGAAACTGTATCCCCCCTTCTGACCTAACCTCAGAAGTCATGTAGCATCATTTTGCAACACCATTCCATACTCTATTAGCTGAGGAAACCAAAGAGACCTGACCACATTCAAGGTAGAGAATCATAGACTCTACCTGTAGGAGTGAAAATGTTCTGGAGGAGCGTGGAAATATTGTTGCAGCCATTTTTGGAAAATAGACTGTGCCACACCTTTGAATATCAGAAGACAAGGACACTGTCATTATTTTAATCAATTACACAATCCAAAAACCGAAATATTGATAGTGTCCTGAATCTGTCTCCTTGTTTCACATTCATGTTCATTTAATCAGAAAATCCTGTCAACTCAAAACACATCACAAACATGAAGTTGTTGTCATCTTAGGAAAACATCCTAGACCAGGATGCCATTCTTTACCTCCTGGATGGCTTCAAAAGCCTCTTTATTCATCACCATCATCCTTTCTTTTGTTCCTATATTCCATTCTCCATTTGGCAACTGGGGCAATCATCTTTAAACATAATATCCTTCCCTGCTTAACAAAATCTCCAAGGACAAAGTGGATCACAGCCTGGTGATAAAGAGAGCAATTCACTAGAAAGATATAAAAATTCTAAGTGTCAATGAATCTAATATTATAAATACAAAATATGAAAAGCAAAAACTGACAAAAGTGATTTGATAATTCCACCCTCATAAATGGAGAATTTTTCATAACTTTCTCAGTAATTGATGGATCAGAAAGAGGAAGAATGTTAATGCTAATGACGCAAGCCTTAATGGGTTACTAGTGGGCTGAGATACTCATCCGCTCAGCTGATGGGCTGTCTCCTGCCCCAAGCAGTCTAATCTGAATTGGTATGTTTATTCACATTTTTATGCATATTGAAAAAGACTGGAAATCACTGCCTTAGTCTACTTCTCGAACAATAAGACACACCAGAATATTCACTGCAATAGTGTGTTGTCATAGTGAACATTCAAAAAAATAAAATATCAATTGGCAGTGGAATGGAAAATAAAATTGTTGTATATCTATGCAATGGGTTACATGCATGTATCAACACAAATAAATCTCACAAATGTAATATTGAGGAAAAAGCATTTGCAAAAAACATGAACTATGATGTTATATACGTAAATGTTGTCATACAAATTTGCCAAAGAATATTATAATTGTTTAAAGATGCTTACATGTGCTCTAAAAATATGAAGACAAACATAGCAATGAAAGATGCCAAATTCAGGCTAAGGATTGTCTTGGAACGATGATGGGAGCAAATAAGAGAGGAAGAGAAATATAGTAATGGGATCATAAGGGAAATAATATGTACTTAAGTTATTTTTTAATGTTTCTCTTCTGTAAGAGGCAATAGTACATAGGTTATTATGATATTTTATATATAATATTATATTTATAATATAATATATATTTTTGTACATGTCAAAAATAGAAAAGAAAGCAAAATTTTAGCTTAGAGTTTATAAAAGCATACCCACACATGTGCATAACACACACACACACACACACACACACACACACACATGTCTCTTGGGACTTCTCACCAGACTCCTTATTCTGCTTTACAAAACACACAACCTATGACCTCTGCTTACCTCTCAGATCCAATATCATACCACTCTTCCCATTCAAATCCTCCAGTAGACCAAGTTCATTTCTGTCTTTGAGGATGCTTTCCCCTGGTATCTGTTTGCCTGACTCCTTACTATTTAGAATTTAGCTTAAATGTCAAGCACCCTCCCCTAAATACCCAAGCTAAAGTAGTTGCTGCCATTCTTATCACTTCACCCTTATTTACTTCTCCTTGTAGTCTATATATTTACTGTTTCTTTTTTTTTTTTTTTTACTTATTTGATTGCTTCATGCTTACTTCCCCATCCCCACTGCCCTCTCTAGGACTTGAGCTCTGTGGGAGCAGAGATCTTACCTGCTTGGTTCCCACTGAACCCCCAGTTGCATGAAGAGGTCTCACTCACTGTAAGCACAAAATAAATATATGTTGAACTGCTATAGAAATGAACATAGGCTAGAAAACTGCCTGCTAGTATTAAGTTGTTAGTGTTATATTCATATTAAGAAAATTGAAATACCATTTTTGTTTTAGATTTTTAAAAGTTTACACTATAGTTGGCTATGTATTAGCACTGATGTCTTGCATAAATCACTACTTCTATGAATTTTTATATGTAAATTATAGAAGACACTCAAATCCGGCCATCCTCAGTCTTCAGTTGAAATATGTGCACGCTGTCTTCTCACTGCAGAAAGGTGAGAAACGCTCATTAGGAAACCATCTGATGTTCAGACCATTCACCCACTTTATCTTTGAGGGTCATATCTCCTGTTGCTTGTGTTTCTCAATGTTTGAGAGAGGTAACTTGTATACGAAATATAGAGGTGGTACCTTGATGAACAATTCTATGCTATGAAACTTCCAGGCCTTGGTCTCTATAAAAGCACAGATATATAAGGCAGAAAGGAATGTGTTTTCCAACTGTATCCCTCTACCTCCAAGCTATCCTTGTATCCAGGCCATATACAAAAGAGAATTAATTGTATCTTCAAAACTACATCTTCTGCAAAAGAGCAGTAGATAGTCCTACGTTCTGGAAAAATGAGAGCCACTATTCTATTAATATAATAACTTTTTAGTTAAGTAAGTTCTTCTTAAGAGCTAGCCTGAGTCTCTCAATGTCTTTCTGCATAATCTCTTTGACTAAACTTCCTAGTTTTAGTCATGGTCCTGCCTGTCACTAGCTGTGTGACCTTAGGTAATTTCCTTAATCTCTCTGTGCAAAATGGATGATTCACAATAGGACTGATATGAAGATTAAAGAACTACTGTATGTAAAGCACTTAGATCAGTGCCCAGAATGTAGTAAAACATCATGTAAGTGTCCGCAATAAATACTCTTGCTCTATTAACTTTAGGAGATTGGCTTTGACCTTTGTGGTCACAAGAAAGAGTTGGTGAACTTCACTCATAGTTCACATAAGGTTCTAAACAACTTGATTAAATCTATTCCTGTATCTGTTTTTTCCCAGGCTTAGGATATTTCTTCATGATGTCAACAGTAATACTTGAGGACAAATTGTGGTTGTGTACTTTGTGGTAAATAATTCCTTTTGTAATTTTCCAATGAATTTTCAATTACTTTGACTGGGGTGGCTAAGGACACTACAAATGTGACCCTTAATTATCTCTCTACTCTTACCTCTCCTCTTCAATTGTCTTTGGAAAACAGTGTTTCCAGATCATGGTAATTCTCCCAATACATTTGTATTGAACTGAATTGAAATACTGAAATAATTACCATATAAGACAATTGAGTTTTGTTATATAAGCCCAGTCACTTCTAGACTTTCAAATTAGTGGTTGTCTTTGCTATGTTTAATCATTTGTTCCATCTCTGAATATTTATTAAACTTCCCCTTTATTCCCAAGGCATTAGTATCTCTAAAACCAAGATGTGATCAGTAGTGATATCAGATAGAAAAAATTGCATGACTGTGTACTATTATCTCATGTCTGCAACTTTTTGCAGTTTTATGTTATAATATTTACTCATCTAATAAACAGTGAAGATTTACTATGTGCCAGACTTCAGGTGCACTAGTATGGGGAAAAATGACTTAGGGATTCCTTAGGGAAATCCTTAAGGGTTTCAAAATCTAGTGGGAGAAGACAGACACGTGAAAAAAGAGAGAGGAAGGGAGAGAGAAGGAGAGGGAGAAAAAGAGAGTGGGTGAAAGAGAGAGAGAATTTTAACATAGTGCTATGACAGAGATAAAGGTAGGGAGTTTATATGAGCTCAGAGGTTCAGAGGAAGGGCAACTCTGGGCTACAGTAGGATTAGGGTGCCATAGAAGACAGAAACCTTCTCAGGAGAGCTGATACAAACTGAGTGTTCAAGTATGTGGTAGGAGCTGTCCACACCAACAGGGTAACATTGCAGGCAAGATGAATCACATCAGAGAAGGTGACTTCTTAGGACCTGCAGTTGATTGGGGAGTTCTCACTCTATTTCCCTTTTCCATAGGAAGAAAAAGTAACTCATCACCCATCATAGAAAAGTAACAACATTTTGAGGATTCATCTGGTTCATATGTTTAAATTAACAGGTAAACTATAGTGAGTCCCAGAGAATGAAACTGATTTTTCTTTGAAAATGTCCCACTTAGTTCCCTAGCCCAGTCTCCTAAGCAGAAGTCATTGAATTTTCTTCAACAGAATGCATCCGATGAGTTGATCTGGCCTCACTTCTTTTCCAGGAACAACTTTAGGACCTAGCATCAGAGTCAGGAAACTGCAATAAGTCAACTTGATTCATGGCCCTGTGTAGCAGTAACTAGATTATTACCTTAAACCTGTGGCTGTGCCTCAGAATTAAGTGATGATGCAAACTTTATTCATTCAATTGTTTATTCTATAAATATTTATTGTCACCTAGTATGTGCCAGCTGCCTTTCTAAGCATAAATGATATGGTGGTAACTAAGTTTTGTTCCCCTGTCATTTACAAAATCAGTCTCTGCATTATTTCTGTGAGCCCAATACCTGTCTTCATTTCCCAGGCAGCTTCTCTGTGGTTGGGACTTTTCCAGGCTGGTCTCAAGTGCCATTCTAGAATTGTGGTTCCTGTGGCCAGATGTCTATTACCTTCTGCCAGGTTCTAAGTTTGTTCTCTGTTCCAGTCCCCACTGCTCTTGCATTTCACCCACTTATTGATGGTCCTCTATATGATCTAGCTGGATTTGCTCTTGCTACATTTATCCCAGAGGACCCATCTGGCTTCCAAGACATAATCCACTTCAGATTGTCCTGTTCTACCATAAACCAATACCTGGTCTTGGGACTCAAGATCACCAGATGAGTTAATGGAGGTATGAGATAATTATTTCATTTAACATCTATTTCATGAACAACTGATGTATAGCAAGCAGGTGTTTGTTACATAGCCTTGCAAAGTTATTTACACTCCTTGAAATTCAGTTTCTCCAGCTGGAATAATAATACCTATCTCTGGGGTTATTAAAATTAAATGAGATTATATATAGTTCACTTTTAGGTTAGATTCCCTGGAAGCAGAGCCTGAGATAGGGATTCATGTACATGGAATTAGCTGAAGAAATACATCCTGGAGAAACTGGTAAGGGAATGAGAAGAGCAAAATGGGGAAGGGAAAAGGGATATATAGAAACGTAGTTTCAGATAAGGTCTACTTTAGCCTGATCCTGTGGAGGGTTCTGAAACATAAACTGCACCACAGAGTATGTCCTGACTTGAGGCAAGATTAGTGGTAGTGGAGAAGTTCACAGTGCATCATAGGTCAGGAACTCCAAGGAGAAGTGTCTTCAATAGACCAAGAGGAATCCTCTGGAGAAAGTTTCAGGGGAAAGCCCTGAGCTGAAACACCTTAAAGCAGTTGAGGAATGGGTACACCAATCCATCAGATAAAAGGGATCCCAGGGGACTTGGATAGGACACCAATATCATTTGTGATAATAGTCATACAATGGAGACAGAGAAGGAAACAGGTAATTGCCAAATAGTGAAATTGATAGAAATAAGTATAAGTGTGAGGGCTCTCAAGGCTGTGTGTTAACTAACTCACAATGAAGAGAGGCTTCTGGGAGGATGATATAAATGAACGGAGCTCTGGAGGATAAGTAGGAGGTAGCAAGGCATAATCACATGACAAATGTGGTCCTTGACAGAAGGATCTGACCAAGACCATCATCTAAAATAAACTGCCTTGTTTTGTAGTCCTCCCTGACAGGGAGACAGTTGGTTGTTTCCACTGGGAAAAATTAAGAACTTGCCTTCCGAGTGTCATTAGGGTGTAGCATGACAAAACAAGGTTTGATGTGGTGAATCGAGGATGAAGCTCACTTCTTCCCAGGCAGCCATCCAAGCACTCTTTTCATGTTAATACTTTTCCAGCAGGGCCCAAGAAGAGCACACCACAAATGTGTAGATTGATATCAGCATGTGCTGGAAACAGCTCCAAACCAAGCTTTCAGCAGTTTGTAAAGAAATATATGAAGCACAAAGCAAAAGATACAGATTGGACTGACCCTGGAAGAGGGAACAAACATAGTGTTCTTGCAGAGTGTTGCCATTTGATTTTGTTCAGGGACCCTTCTGGCAAATGAGTGAGCCGAGAGCATCTGGTGATTCAAAAAGTGGGAATCAGACTGAGGACATGTTGCTAAAACCCCAGCTATCCTCCGGATGAAGTTATGACTCTTAAAATGAGAGCAAGAGGGAGACAGATTAACTTCAATGTTCAATGCTTCTAACTGGGAAAAAGGCATTGATTCCTCCATGAGATTGCTAATAACAGGTGTCTCCTGTGATTTATGCCAGCAAACAAAGTTGCGTTGAGCCTTAATCCTTTTCCACCTGCTCTATAACAGGGAGTGGAAACATCAGAAGTTGTGAATAATTCTAGAACTTCAAAATCCTTTTCCCTCTGGAATGTGAAAGCCATGCCTTCCCCTCACTTACTTGGTGAACTCTCAAAGATGGCGGGGTATTCTGGAGAGGTGGGTTACAACCCAGATATAGACTCTATTCTGTCTCTTATAGTCTATGCCGGGAAGTCTTCTCAGACTTGAAATGAGCTGGGGGGAGAGGCATGATAAGCATTTCTCCCTAAGGGGATATAATGAAAAATTCTTCTATTCCGTTTAAAATGCATACAGTTAAAAAGTATTTTGACTGCTTATAGTGTGTCAGCCATTAGCCGAGAAGGATCTCTAGGATAGTAGGTCTTCTTGTAAGAAAGACCAGCAAAGATAGTAGGAAGAGCACGAAACCCAAATGCACACAGCCTTGGTGCCCCTCCTCTGCCTGTGATTTGCCTGTGGACTTAAACTGGCTGTCGTCTTTAGGGGAGTGGATTAATTCTCTCATCACCACTTTCTTCACTTGCAGAATGAGGATGCATTTTCCAACACTACAGGGTTGCTGTGAAGCTCACATTAGATAACGCTAAATGTACTACATGAAAGTTAGTTTTTCTTTTATTATTATTAGGCCAAAAAAAAAAAACCCACATAAAGATACAAGAAGACATGTGGAACATTAAAAACTATAAGTGATGCTTGGTTCCTCAGCAGGTTTGTTACTATAAATTGAGCTGCTGGGGGTATTGAGCTGGGGCTTGAAGAAGAGGTGGGCCTCCATTGGTAGAGATAAGAGATAAGTACAGTTCACATGAGAGGAATTACCTGTTTTAGTTTCCTAAGGCTGCTGTAAAAAAAGATACCACAAACTGAGTGGCTGGAAACAATAGAGATTTATCCTCTCATGGTTTAGGAGACCAAAAGTCCAAAATTAAGGGGTCGGCAGAGCCAGCTCTCTCTGCAGGTTCTGGGAAGGACCCTACCTTGACTCTTCCTAACTTCTGGTGGATTTTGGCAATCCCCGATGATGCTCAGATTGCAGAGGTATTGCTCCAATCTCTGCCTCTTCTGTCACATGATATTCTCCCAATGGTTCTATGTCCAAATTTCTCTCATTTTATAAGAACATCAGTCATTGGGTTAGGGCCCACCCTAATCCAGCATGACATTATTGTGACTAGATTACATCTGCAAAGACTCTGTTCCCAAATAAGGTGAAATTCGCAGGTACTGGAGGTTAGGATTTGAGCATATTTTGGGTGGAACATAATTCAACAGACACTATTATATGAGCAAAACTTGGAGGAGGGAAGCACACAATATATTCAGAGGAGAAGTTAATAAATTATCATGAACATAGTAGAAATTTGATGGAGGGGTAAAATCCAAAAATGCTAGAATTGAATTGTAATCAGTGAACAAGTACCAGACAAGGGGCTGGGAGTATCAAGATGAATCAGGCCACATCTCAGCATTAAAAACATTTTATGTAGTATGTGAAACCCTCCTGTATACAATAGGTGGTCAATGCTCTCATGGACTATGATATGGATGATATCTATGTTCTGGGGATATAGATTATGACTCTTTTCTGTTTTATTCATCACTAAATGTACAGAACCCAGTGCATTTTCTAACACACAGTAGACAGATAGAAAATAGTGTTGAATAAATTAGCATCTGCTTTTATAGATGTAGAAATCAAATGAGAGAGTAACTTGTTGATGGAAACACAGATGATGAGTAGTAAAGCTGGTATGAACCCTGGCCTATTTGTCTTCTGAGTTCATGTTCTCCTGAATACATCTCTGCCTCTTTGAATAGCTTCTTAACTCTGAGGAGTTTATTGTTCTGACTATTGTCTATTTTCTATTGTACATTAAGGTCAGACAATACTTGGAAGCTCACGTCTTGCCTTCCTGAGACCATGACGCAAAGCTGCTATCAGGCATGCCATTTGACAAAGCAGTAGCCTTGATCTGGCTCCATTCCCTTGAATGACATGCTCACTTTCTCCCGCAGATGTTAGGAAGAGCCTAGAGGACACAGTGACATTTGGCATCTGCAAAAGGCCATGGTAATTCCTTTGTCACAGGCATTGCTACCCATCCTTTCAATATCCATTAAAAATAGTGCCATATTCTAACCTCGTGCCCAGGGAAATAAACAGTATTCAGCAGGATAGGTTTGTCTCCAGGCATTCATCACTGAGTTGGGATATAAAAGGGAATTAAGGTTCATTAGCAACAGACTCTCAGGATCAAAAGGAAACTTAAAGTTTATCTGATTTTAGCCCTTAGAAATAATGCTTAAAGTACCACACCCAATTATTCCTACACACACACACACACACACACACACACACACACACACACACACAGAGTTATCTGTAAGACTTTTCCAAATCCTTAACCAGTAGACGTAACCATACACAAAGCCTTCTCCTTTGCCTTCTCAAGTCAAGGATAAAACTTTCTTTAACCTAATTAGAGTCATTCTTACAAAAAGAAAAATATAATATTTGAAATATTGAAGGGAAAATCTTACCATGGGATAAAAGAAAAATGATATATTTACTCCTACATGTATGTGATATTTAGTTGATAACTATTATATAATCTAATTGCTATTATTTTTCACACTTGAGTATAGCAATGATCAGTGTTACAAATGGTAGAAGCTAATACTGAAATTTCCTTGCTGCCAACAGCTAGGCTCACTGCCTCTTTCTTGCTAACAATGATTGGAAGAGTAATTATGCCAAAGTTTGGACTAACTAATGGCTATATTAGATGGTAGTCTTCCAGTTCTGTAGAGAGCATGAAGCTGGCCAGAGAAAGAAATTAATCAGAATTATTTAAGTCTGCACTTAGAAAGTCACATTTCACGTTGTCCTCAAGAGCACCAGAATGTGCTAACCCCTTTTCTGCTCCATTTCAGAGCTAGCACCATCATGGGCAAAGGAGACTCGCTGTTCAGAGAGATTATGATTGGCTGCAGAGCCAGGCTGAGACCTCATCTTCAGTTGACATATGTAGCATTTGTGTTGTGCTAGTATGTTAATTCAATTAAAAATATAAATCTCTTGATATTTAAATGAGAGATAGGGAACCATTGCTTTGTTTTTAGAAAACCCACAAAAGGTAAAATTCTGTAGGGGGAAGAAAAAGTCCAAATGCAAAGGTCGAGTGTTAATCCCTTCAACCTCAGCTAAGAGTTAGGTTGAGATGCTTGTGCTCATACATAATACATCAGGAAGAACCTTGAGTTTGAACTTGGTCCCAAAAGCTGCGAAGAGTCATTCAATAGTTTTGGGTAATGAAATGTCATGCTCAGCTCTATGTCTTAAAAATGTCTTTTTGACAATAGCATGGAGGATATATGGGAGGTGAGCAATACTGGAAACAAGATCACTGAGAAGTCTAGTAAGGCAGAAACAGAAAAAAGGGAAACAAGATATATTAAATATATTAAGAAAGTAGGGTCTGTAGGATTTTCTAGCTATTTAAGTGTGGGATATGGTAAATGAGAAGGGGGAGCCTAGGATGATCCCAGGCTTCTCGTCAGGTAACTGCCTGGCAATCACGTCTTTTGAGAGGAGAAATAAAACAAGAGAAGAAGCATATTTACATAAGGAGTTTGATTAGGAAAGTGTTTTGTTTGAGGTGTCTATAGGACTTCTGGGACTGGATGTCCAAGCTACAATGGATTGGAGATAGAAATAAAAAAGAAAAGTCATGATACCCAAACATTATGAATGAAGTCTCAGAACCACTTAGAAACTAGAGAAATATGGGTCAGAACACTTCTCAATGGAAGTAGAGCAAGAGGATCCATGGAGATAGATTTAGCAGAAGGAGCCAGAGAAGTCACACATAAAAAACAGGAGAATGTGGTAGACACAGAAAGTAAAAGAGACACCATGAGAAGAAGGAAATGGTCAGCAATTTCTAATGCTGAAGAGACATCAACAGAGATAGAAAAAGAAATTACATTTGCTAAACCCTAACCTAGACTTGCTCCTTTCTTGATGTACCCCATCTTAGTAAATAGCAACTCCACTTAACTCTGAGCTCATGACCCAAACCAGGAAATCGTACTCATCTCTCTATT
>CAUYRT010004145.1:0-20819 GCA_963574885.1 Lepilemur ruficaudatus
AAATAGTTTTTATTTTTAAGCAGTTTAAAATTTACAGAAAAATTGATCAAAAAGTACAGAAAGTTTCTATATATCCCTCCCTCCCCAGTTTCTCCAATCATTAACATCTTGCATTAGTGTGGTACATTTGTTACAAATGGTTAACTAATATCCATATATTATTAATAGCTAAAGTCCATAGCATACATTTGGGTTCACACTTTGTGTCGTACGTTCTATGTTTTTTGATAAATGTATTACGACATGTATTCACCATTATAATGTATTATACAGAATAGTTTCCCTGCTCTGAAAATGCCCTGTGCTCCACCTATTCATTCTTCTCCCTCACCTGAAACCACTGATCTTTTCATTGTTTCCATAGTGTTGTCTTTTTCAGAATGTCATATAGTTGGAATGACACAGTGAGTAGTCTTTTCAGCTTGGCTTCTTTCACTTAGCAATATGTATTTAAATTTCCTCCATATCCTTTTGTGACTTGATAGCTCATTTCTTTTATCACTGAATAATATTCCAGTGTACAGATGTACCATATTTTGTTTATCCATTCACCCATTCGAAGACATCCTGTTTGCTTCCAAGTTTTGACAATTATGAATAAAATTGCTATAAAAATTCCTGTCAGAGTTTTTTGTAAATGTAAGTGTTCAACTCATTTGGGTAAATACCAAGGAGCTCAACTGCGGGATCATATGGTAAGTGTATGTTTAGTTTTGCAAGAAACTATCAAATTGCCTTTTGAAGTGGCTCGGCCATTTTGCCTTCCCATTACCAAGGAACGAGAGTCCCTGTTGCTCCACATCTTCACCTGCCCTTGCCCTTGAAACGCCATTTTCCCTCACCCAGTCCTTTCACTCACTATGTTACTTCCAGACACCTACGGATATTTAATTTTGCAACCTGTTCTTTATACCACATTTTCCTCATGACCTCTTAAATTCTATCATTTACATAGTTTTTTTTAACTTAAAATTTGGCCTGAGGTATTATTTTTCTGGAAAGTAATTAATATTTCAAAGCCTGCATGACCATCTGATGACTGAGTAACAGTATTTATGTACGAAAATATACTACTTTCAGATGTAAATATTAGTATCAAATAAATACATATAATCTTGTCAGCTGTCCATAAATCTATAAATTTTATTGTGAAGAAAGATTTATGAAAATAGAATACCACCACTACAAAAATCATATTCATTTAGTAGTCCATATGTATTTCACATATGGTTTAGAACTTACAGAATAGGAACAGACAGAATTTATTTATTTATTAAATCACAGATTTATTTATTTGATAATTATTTATAGAACACATTTTATAGGAAAAGCACTGTGCAAGGCACTGGAGTAAAGAAATCTGAAGATGCTAACAATTACCTTCCTGAAAAGCTGTGGCAAATTTTGTAATTTTCTTAGAAACTCCTGTGCTTGATTTTTTTAATGTAAAATATTAGTGAGGTGGTCATTCCAAACCTCATGGGAATTCTCTTTATTGAGGCATTTTCCTCCTCAAACTGCATTTTTCAGTGTGCGTTTATTACCTAGCAACCAAACTATAAAAAAACTAACGCTAGATCTTAGATTGATAGGGTTTTTTGGTAGCTGTAGTATAAAATATTTTTTATGATGAAAGCCCAGAGAAACTTCCTCCACAACAACAAAGGATTTAAGAATTATTGTACCAGCTTGCTCACTTCAGGAAAACACATTTCAGCTTTCAAGGATTCCTGATTGATATTCTTTGAAATGCTGAAAATACCACGCTAGTAAATGATACCCTACAGACTCAAATCATCTTTTCATCTTTAGAACTATAGGCCAACGTAGTATAAACCTTCCTGTGACAGACTGACTGCATCCTGCTTGGCATCAAATGACAGCATCATTTCAGATCATGGTGGAGCCTCAGCAATGCAGCCAGTGAGACACACTTACCTTGAGCATGGCTTTCCATTTGGAAATGCATTTGGATTTCCCTGATATGTATCTAATCTTGTAAAACCCTTTTACTTGCTTTTAAAAATGAATACCACTCTGAATCTATTTTATGGCCTCAAAACACAGTTGACATTAACCTTAAGAGGCAATGTGCTCAGTGGTCAAGACCTTGGTCTCTGAAGCCAGATTGGCTAAATTTAAATCATGATCCTTTCCATCTTAGCTGTGTGATCTTTGATGATTTATCACTGAAACACTCCATGCCTCAGTATCTTCACCTGGAAAATGGGGATAATGATAAGGATAACATCTACCTCATAGGATTATTTTAGCTAAAAATGAGATCATTCACGTAAAGTACTTAGTGTAGATCATATAGTAAACATTCGCTAGATAGTAGCTGTTATGCGATTTATTTATCCTTCTGGAGAGTTGGACACCTGAGTGGGACCTTCATCCTGCTTGGTCATCTTTGCGTTTAATGTAGATTGACTTCCTGCACCATTTCCAAGAGTGGTCCTTTGAAAAGCTTTCTGTAATCTTCAAATCCCCAACTCCACCTTTCACTTTCATTGGGTGACCTTCCTGCCTACTGTACTGAAAGGACTGACACTCTCTAAAGAGAAGTCCTCCAGTGCCCTCTTTCCTTTTAAAAATGCCTCTGGGCCATTGTGTTGCTACTCTAACTTGGCTATTGATGTTTAGGAAGAACACTCCCCTTTCTTATTAAAGCTAACTACTCTGGCTGTGCCCTTGATTTCATTTTCTCCTCCCTCCTCTGAGTTCACAGTGCTTACTCTCCTCTTAAACCTGTAACTGTGCCCACCCTCCTGCTGCCAGTTCAATCCTCTTATCCAGAGTGACTGTATGTCCAGCAGTCCAGAGACAATACTGTTTTATTGCTGTTGTAGACCAATTAGCATGCTATTATTTTTATACCTCTTTTCACTCTTAAAAATGTACCAATTTGGACATTAAGTCTATAGGGTCATCCCATTGTAGGCTACAAATACACTTATGTCTTCCTTTGCCCCCACAAAAGTCACATGTGAAGATATTTTTTTCTTTAACAATAATACCCTTTCCCTGTCATGATTCCTGCTTCCATTTTACTCAATCTTTTAAATAACTCTTCTTCCTCCTCTAATCCCTAACTATAGACATTATCACATTTAATACTCATCTTTTTCTCCCTTCCTTTCCTCCCTTCCTTTCTTTGTTTTCACTAACTTTAATATTTCAACCACTTTCTCTCTGCCTGGGAGACTTCAATCTAGGTCCTGCATCTTCCAGTCCTAGCCATTTATCTTCCTCTGTATATCATTCAGATATAAACCAAATTTTCAGATTTTTAAATGTAGAATAATCAACTAACCAGCTTCCTGGTCTCTACTGTCTTCTTTCTATAATTTACTCTTACCTTTCTGCCAGAATAATTTCTCTGAAGCTCAGAATTCATAGAAAACAAACATTTCCAAAAGCTCATCCTAAAATTCAAGGTCCTTAACAATATGACCCAAACTCATTTTCAAACATTTCATTTTAGAATCACATCTGGTAGGATTCAGTATTTTTCTCTTTGACTTTCAATATATCTAAGGATTGTTTTTTAACATAATCAAAAGGGTTTGGGGAAGAGGCCAAGTAGGATAAGAGTTTTATAGATGCTTATGATAAAATGTGAATTTTAAAAATTTTGGACCTAGGAAATGGACAGAATCAGGAAGATTGAACAATTATAATGAATCTCTTAGTAATATGCAGGGCTTTGAGGATATGGGCACTAAAAGTTTTCACAGGTTGTAGTGACAATAGACAGTGCGCTTTGTAATGTTAAACAACGTGAACATGCTGCATTTTACGTGGATAGTATCTGACCCACATGTTGGGAGACATCTACCTAGAAAAGGTTAATTTTATTTATTCTTCTTTTCCCTCTTTGGGCATTTCTTTTTGTTTTTGTTGTTAATATATCCTCCCATAGTATTTAGTGCTTAATTCTCTACTTTTTTCCCAAATTACTGCTCTAGATAACTTCATCAAGTTTCATGGTTTAAAGGGAATTCATGTGGTAGGAACTCTAAAATTATAGCCCTGACTTCTCTCCTGAGATATGGAGTAATATAATAGAAGCAACTACCACTTCAATAGTTCCATTTGATGTCTAAAAATGTTCTCAAAATTAACATATCTAAAAGATGTCTTAATTACATTGCACTTGCCAAATTAAAAAAGCAAACAAAACACTTTCTTCATGCGGTCTTACAATTCAGTAAATGTTGCTACCTTTTCCCAATTTTTTTCAGGTCAAAAAGCCAAGATTTGATTTTGATTCCTCTCCTTCCATCCTACTGTTTCGTATCCTATCCAGAAAAAAATTTCCAGAAAGAGTTATCCTCAAAATACTAAACCAAATGCCAAACACTGCTGCCACCCTAGTTTAAGAGACAATTATCTTGTGTGGAATACTGAAGTCTTCTGGCTTCTTATTAGCATTCAGTCTCCTTCAGCCTATTCTCCATGTACCAGCTAGAGTATTTTTTAAATATGTTTATGAGATTATATCATTTTCCTGTTCAAAAGCTCCAAAGACTTCTCTACTGTCCCCAGCAGCCATAAAAGGCCTAAACAGAAGAGCACCAGCAAGGGATCCACACTTTGAGGTGGCCTTGCTGTCAATTTAAGAGTTGTTTATTACTCATAGATCTTCGAGGTAGACAGAGTGACAAGATGGAGACAGACAGCAGTCCCAGGTTTTGTATAGCAACAGCACCTGCACATGTAGGTAAGGGCTTCCCCTATTTAAAAGTCATCTAGGTTGGGGTGTCCAAATTTTGCAGGGCTACCTTCTATGGGGCAATTCAAATAACTCTGGTGGCAAGGGCAGTTGAGCTGTTTGATGCAAAGCTTAGTTTGAAACAAGGTTCCACAGAGGGGCTTCTTATCTTTCTTGGTCTGAGTTGGACAGGCCAAAACAGCAATCTACTATGGCTTCTCCTTCACTCCTAAGACAATCGACCCTGTAATGCCTAGGCTATTGGCTGAGACCAAATCATCTGGACTGAGGAAATATTAAAAGCCACCAGGAAAGTTTGGCTTATATATCTTAGTATTCACTCTGTTATGGCAATGAGGATAAAAATGTTAAGGATCACAGAGAGGAAGATTTGGAATCTGGTTATCAACCAGCCTCCCCAGGACCATGAAAAGAAATCAAAGGTCTTAAGCCAAGTAGGAGTGGGGTGTGCAGGCTTTACCTCATGTGGTGTTTTCTGTATTATTTGAAGGGGAAGTCCTAGGGAGAATGGTATATATTTAAAAATGTGCCATTCACTGTCATCTTCCTCTTCCTCATAATAAGGTAAATGAGACCAGGTTTGGAGAAGAGAGATATGAATACAGTCACTTCTGAGGCAATAAATACCCCACAGTGAGACGCTGAACTCAAACATGCTAGCCAGCCAGTCAATGCACTCAAGGATAACCATGCTATCCTGCTGTTACAGGTTCTGAGGACCACCATTTTATCTCTGTTTGAAGGTAGAAGGTGTTGGATTGTGAAGAACTGGGAGCAACTGAATGAGAAATGAAGAATCTCCCTGAATCTTAAAGAGAAATGAGGTATCTCCAGTCTTATAATGGGGGTGACTGTGCCAAATCAGTGGGGTAGTCCATTACCCTGGGAAAGTAGTGAGTTTCTACCATGTGGCGGCCCCAACGAATTTGGCATTTAGGGAAGTGGGCACCAATCTCAGTCTAGTATGTGAACATGTTTGGGCTTTTGCAGGGAACTGGAACCTGGGTAATGATATGATTTTAAGTTCTGGGGCTTTACTAGTTGCTTGTAGGGGCTGAGTTGATGTAGGTGTGGAGGTAAAATGAGAAGCGGTGGTGTGTGCTCGTGGGGGAGGTTTCTGATTGTAGTAACATCCAGTGACCAGTCAAGGTTAAAATGGAACCAGCCCTTTTCCACACAAAGCACACTCCAATACCTAGGTATTTCTCCAGTTAGGAAGGAGTGAGTGACATTATTGAAAGCTCTGATTAGATTTCAGTGTTACAATACATGGGACTCTCTCGTCCATATTTTTTGCATAACTTGTAAGGAAGCCTCACAATCTAACCTGAGTCTTGTGGTTTTCTTGCAGTATGGGCTATAGGTACTGAGGTTAAACTAAGGGAAAATCATGATCGCCACACAATACCATTCTCTAGGGTCATCTGTAGCAAAGCATGAGCTAAGGGAAGCAGCACTGAAACAAAGTACGGGCCATAAGCAAGCCCCATATCCTGGGAGTGTTGAGGTCCACATCCTCTAAAGTAGTCAAGAGAGATAGTTTGGTGGTGAGCTCATGATCAAGGTGAGATTTGTTGGTGTCTCCAGTTACGATGAGACCACTGTTTCCCTCAATGACCTCTTGTGCTGGAGTGCTGTCTTTTGAGGGAGCAGCCATCCTGACGGGAGTAGCCTTCCCAGGTGGCCACCTAAGATGGGAAGTCAGGAGTCTGGCCATTTTGTTGACTAATGTAAATCTGTGAGGCCTTTTTCAGAGTTTCCTACAATGGCTCATTTTAATGCTAATGTTGCACAAGCCTATTGACCCTTGTGGGTCTTCAGGGGAGCATTAAGCAAAAGCTTGAGTGATGCTTTCCTAGGTGGAATAGACTGTTTCTATTCACAAATAGTATAAATTGGAAGCATATATGTATTCTTCTTGAGCCTGTTATAAATATTGAATGCTTTCTGTGCATGTTAGGCTCAAACTCTTTAGGACCCATTCTGTTTTTGTGCTGCAAAGCATCATTAATCAATTCAGATTGAAGCCTGGGCATCCAGAAAACCATCTGTCCATCATTAAAATTTGATCTGTGGCTGTGGAGGGCCTGGTGGTATTTAAGCACTGGTGCCATTGGACCTATTTGATATATAAGGTTTGAATTGCCTCTTTTAGATCCCATTCTGGTGGCATCTGGGGTGCAGCACTTCTAGCATGGCTTTTCAGCATGCCCAGGTTTTTCAGCCAGGGGTACAATTTCTGACCAAGGCAGTTCTGTTCCAGCAGCTCTCCAGGTTCCTGGGTCCAGGTTCCAATAGCAGCCCCATAATCCACATGGCACATGAGATACCAAGCAAGGCCAATCATAAAGAGTACTGACATCTTCTAACTTTGGGCTTTTTTACTGTTGCTGCCATGTTGACATTAATTATAGAGACAGCTCGTATCAACATTTTGTCAGTGGTTTCTTGCACCATCGGCATAAAACACACTTGGTAATGGTATTTTCATGTAGTCACCACCTGATGTTGTTGATGTCCACTAGTGAGAGTGCTGCTTCTTCTTGTCTAGTGACTCAGACCTCCATGAACCCAGAGTAATAATCTCTACTTCCTTCTTGGAGGGGGTGAGTGGGAGATATTAGCCAACCTTCAAAACTAGTAAAAAACCAGAACTGCTTCTTGAAGCTGCATGTCAAGTAGATAAGTATGGACTACCAAAAGCTTTGTGGACCTGCTTGCTGCCAGAGGGATGAACCTGTCAATCACCAATGAATCATACCTTACTGACCGTTTCCAATCAGGTCACCAGTAAATATTTGCTGGCAAGACAATCTAAATCTTGTAACGGTATGGGGAGCCAGCATTATTAGGAAAAAAAAATGTAAAAGATGTTGTCCCAAGAGACTGACTCTTCCATAATCACCAAGGTGGGTACGATGGTGAGTCTGGCCCAATTATGATGAAGAGAATGGTGGCCATAGGGTAAGAGGTGAGAAGGGTTAGTACTTTGGAAGGAGCTTGGTCCACCTGGGTCTCTATGAGCCACAGTGCACCTTTAGGGATAATGACTTTAGGAGGCCATTGTGCCATTTAGGAAATAAGCGGCTTAAGGGTAACAGGTGAAATAAAAGTTCCACAATACCCTGTGTTGTGATGCCCATTCCTGGGTCACAGGAGCCATGAAGTTGGAGCCCTGATCTGAATCAATGATATCAGGTGGTCCAAAAGGTCAAAGAAAGCAAGAACTTATTATGCTGAATTGTTCAGAGAAGGCAACAGAAGTCCAGTGAAAATACCCCTATGCATTACTGCTCAGTGGAATGTACCCATCGTGGGTGGGAGAGACCTAGTTGAATCAAACTGCCAGCTGCCAAAAGGGCAATCACTCCAGGGAAAAACAATTGACCATGCACCAGCATTTAGTAACGGTGCAGCATTTGCAGTCAAGCAGCACCTATTTGGTCAGGGCTAAATAGGTACCTGGTGGCACTTGGCATACTCTACAGTGGCAAAAGTGCCCCCATGGCCTGAGGCTTATTGGCACCATTCTGCCAGTGCCTAAGGAATATGGACTTTCTGAGACTGAAAGACTGGAAGGAAAGGGGAAATTCCCAAGGCCCTGGTAGGTGTGGGAGTCTGGTGGGTGGCTCCCCGATCTACTGGAGAGAGGATACCAGGGGCCTGTTGGCTGGGCTCAGTGTGGAGGCCAGAGCAGTGAGTAACCTGGATTAGGCTGTCTCATCTGCATGTGGTTAAAAACAGTCTCCAGTGTGTTGTCCTGTGAATGCATCAAGGATTGTGTCGCCTGTAGGGTGACTGGGACCTCTGCTAATTTGACCCAAACAAGCATGTTCCACAGCAGCTGTCCCTGAAATTTAAGAGTCACATAGCCATTGGCTTGACCATATTGTCAGTCCAGCTGGTTGGCCAAGGCCCAGGAATCTGTAAAAATGTGCATTTGAGGAAATTCATTGGTCATACCATCCTCTACTCCCAGCAGGACAGCTACTAGCACTGTGAACTGGCTGAGCCTGTTGTGTCCTTTTATGTTAGGGTTGTGTCACTATAAGGAGTGGAAGGTGGCCACTTCCCAGCAGGCTCCATTGCATACAGTGGTGGCCCTGTGGTCCCTGAAGTATACAAACTCCCTATTTTGTTCACTCAGCTCTTCCCAGGGGCCTCCCTAAGTCTCCAGGGGTTTGGGTAGCTGGAGCCCCACCATCACTTCCTCTAGATTCACGGAGGGGCATTGAGTAACAGAAAAGCCACATCCACCTATAATTTGGAGAGATTTATTTGCCGGTTTTGGCCTGTTCCCATAGGTACCATTTCCATTTTACAAAGGAGGCATTAGTGGTCTTGCCCAGACTATTGAGAATAGTGTGAGACCTACGGCGTGACTGCAATCTGTGTGCACAGCAGCACCGGAGCATGTCCCATAAAAGCCTCCGTCTCCATAAGGGCATTGTGTGCAGCAAATGCTGCCTTTCTAACAGGCTATAATGAGCCACAGCCTCTAGAAGTCTAGGTGTCCAGAAGCCCATAGGTAGCTCCTTGGTGGTCAGTTCCTCCTTGTCACTCTCCCCTAAGACTCTGTACCATTGACTCTATGACTCCCACAGTCACAAGAGCATCTTGTTGGGGGAAGGGGAGAGTCTTCTCTTGTTTTGTGAACAAAAATTGGCCTACTCGGGGTTTTGGGGCAAATTGTATATTTTGTGGTCCTTGGCTACCTCCATCAATTGGTCTATTTCCACTTCCATGAGCAGCAGATTGGACTTCGTACCAAAAACCCTTAGCAGCTAAGATGTCACTTTTTGTCCCTATCTCTGCACAAACTTCTTTAGGAAATTTTGCATTTCCACCATGGTATAGTTATGTGTTTCCATATCACATTCCTTCTGGGCTTCTCCTGTAATTTTGTTCAGTCAGATGGTGACTAAGAATACCAGGGGAGGACACTTATGCCCCTCTCATAAACCATTGCTTCCCATTCAACAGTGTCCCAGTCAATCTCTGAGTGGTCAGGGTCAATGTCCACCAAAGTGAGGGTGACAGGGGTCATTGTTTTGGCACCCGAGCCTTGAGATCACAAGATGAGAAACTCGGTGTGTTCGTAGGCTACAACAGTTATAAGTGCCCAGAACATTTGAGCAGGTGTCTCATAAGCATCGAGAAGGTTTGCCACCTCCTCTGGACACTTAGGAGGAGCTGGCACCAAATGTTAGAGATTTCTACCCTTTGCCAACAGTTATTCTGTGACTGTTGAGCACACCCTACCCAGCTTAGCCCTTAGGGTCAGGGGAAAAGGAGCAATAGCAGCAAAGACGGCAGTAACTAAGGCAGCGCTTGCCTTGGCAGAACTTACTCTCATGTAGTACCATGGGGACTCCAATGAAGTTACCCTGTAATGGGTTAGGATTCAGCAATTTGATCCTTTCGCCCCACTCCACTTCACTGACACAATGACTCCAGCATCCCATCACTTTCTCTGACTCTTAGGGGGAAACCGTTGCTCCCTTGGAGCCTGGCAGCCTTTTTCTCTGTCACCACTGAGACAAAGGTAGGACTGCACCATCTTGGCTGCCTCACTCTGGCTCAACACCACGACTTTGCAACTCATGGCAAATATAGTCCTGACCACTAAGAACACCCCAGGTCATGGAAATGGTACAACTGGACCAAGGGGAGCACATCCTCAAGTAGTGACCAGATTGCAGTAAGGGTGGCTGATGCCACACAGGGAATCATATCTTCCTTACCCTGGAACATGCCTTACAGTGGCTGCAGGGGAGTCCCATGGCTCTGAGCACCATCTACAGCCACTGCAGTTTTAGGAGAATCCTAGGGCAACACCAAACAACAACAGTAGGTAGCAGTGCCAAGCAGCAGATTTAACTCCAACAAGCAATAGAGAGCCATCCCAGAATGACTGGGCCATGTGATACAGAAAGACAGCAACCTACTCACAGTGGACAGACATTGGGATTGTGTTCAAGCTGCAGCCTCAGTCTTGATGATTATGCCAATTGTTTTGAATTAAACTGTGACTTTCTCTATTAAAACTACTTAACTACTAGCTATTGTCCCCAGCACTCACCAGAGACCCAAACAGAGAAGCAAGTTCCCCCAGCCCCCCTGCATGAGACCATTCATGGTGTCTCATCATCAGTGGTAGGATCATGGGTATGGCTTTAATGACACAACCACAGTGTGAAAGTTTAAGGAATTTTATTACTTTCAGATGCTCAGGTGAGCCAGGAAGACCAATGAGCAACAGACAGCAGTCCTCTGTCTCAGGTCTTGTGTTGCAACAGCAATTGCACATGTAGGAGAGCGCTTCCCCTATTTAAGGGTCACCTGGGATGGGGTGTCCTAATTTTGAGGGGTTATTTTCTACTGGGTACTTTAAATATTAATAACTCTGGTGGCAAAGGCAGTTGAGCAGTTTCATGCAAGGCTGGAGCTAAAACAGGGCTCTGCCGAAGGACTTCTTATCTATCTTGGTTATCCTTGGCCAGGTCTAGGCACCAATCTACTACGGTATCTTTGTCACTCCTAAGACACCTACAAAACAGAATAAAATTCAAACTCCTTACCATGTGCTTGAAGGCCCTACATAATCTTGTCCCACCCACCTCCTTGAATTTCTCTCTTACATCTCTCCCCAAATTATTGTGCTCCTCCCACACTGGTACTACGTTGCTTCATTCAGGTCATTGCTCATGTATCTTCTTCCTGAAAGGATGCTTTTACTCTATCAAAAGTAATCAGTATCTTCCATTATCCTATGCTTTCTTTTTCTTTATAGAATTTATTATACCCTGGAATTTTATTTGTTTGTTAGTTTTTCTTTCAATGAAACAGTTTCTGTGTAGAATTTTATCAGTCTTAATCCACAAAATATTAACAGTAGTGATAATCAGTGCCTGGCACATAGTAGGTACCCAATACAAATTTTTTGAACAAATGTTAAATGAACTATGAGTGGTAGAATTTCTTCAAGATAGGTCTTGGCATTTATCACAAAATCTATGTTCTAAAAAACTAAGCCTTTATGAAATCTCATGAAATGCTTGTTACAAATTTTAATTTGAGACAATATTTTTATAATTGTTGAATATTGAGTTTAGAAGAAGCCATAAATGATCAACAACTCAAATGCTACTGGAATTCTTTTCTACAACATCTTTTAAGCTTATATTTGATTAACTTCACTTTTGGGAACCACTGTCTCCCAAGGCAGTCCTAATTATTAGAAAAGCATTTTGCATTTTCAGTTACCTCTTTGTCTTAGTTTATTCTTAAAATGTCTCTCTATGATAGGCAATCCATTAAATTTCTGTACTTTAATTAAGAAACATTTTCTTTAAAAAACAATTTGCATATTTCCTGGTGCCAGAGAATGGTTAGACAAGGCTGCTTTAACACAGGGCACTTGACATTTGTACTGAGAGACACTTGACATAGACCCCACACAACCAACACCAATAGAGGTAAGGTTACTTTGACTTTTTATAAACTTTCTGCTGCTCAATTTTTATTATATTAACTTTAAAGTGAAAATTATAATGGTACCAACTTCATAGGGGCTTTATTGTAAAGTAAGAGTACCTAGAACAGAGCTTTATATATAACACACAGGTAAAAGGTACAAATTCCTCCTTCTTTCACCTTTTGTTTTTATTCAGGTCTTCAATAGACTGGATGATGCTCACCTACGGTGGGGAGGGTAATTTACTGAATCCATGTATTTAAACGCTAATCTCATCTGAAAACATTTCCATAGAAAACC
The DNA here is from genome assembly GCA_963574885.1 of Lepilemur ruficaudatus. Taxonomy (NCBI): domain Eukaryota; kingdom Metazoa; phylum Chordata; class Mammalia; order Primates; family Lepilemuridae; genus Lepilemur; species Lepilemur ruficaudatus. The sequence goes on from CAUYRT010004145.1 coordinate 12,516, forward strand.
CCAGAAATAATGTTTAATCTGTGCACCCATGGCCCACTCAGGAGGACACATGAAATTAACCATCATAGTATGTATGACCATAACAAGTTCTAGATAGTGGAAACCTATCACATGAGGTGCTTCTTATTCTTTTCCTTTCTGCCAGATTGATGCAGGGAAGAACAGTTACATCAGAAATCAAAGAATTGTATATAGTAGAGCCACTCTGGGAAAAGAGCCTAGTTCTCTGAATCGGCCCTTGGAAGAAAGGCATCCATTTTGGGGGGCTACTGTTCTGTTCCTTGCATGAGCAACAAATAAGCTACGGAAATCTTAGAATTTATTTGTTAAAGTAGCTCATTTTATCTTTCTAATAAATCATGCTTACTGTCTCCTCCATATGGAATACCATCAAAATGCCAAAACTTAATGAATCTCAAATATTTAAATTAAGGGCAGAAGAAAGTGGGCATCGGTACAAGATTACATTTCTTTTTTGCAGCTAAATTGAATGGAAAAGGGTACAATTCTTGAGACACCAAATGAAAGGGAGGAAAACAGGATAAGTCCCTTGGCCTGCTATAAGGAAGAACGGACAACTTGAAAATCCTGTTGGGGCTTAAGAAAGGACACTTCGCAATAAAAGAAACTACCATGTAGATTTTCCTGCATTTCTGGAGTGAACGCTCCTTGGGAGAAGGGAATTTGATAGTAGCCTCCCATTCATTACTATATATCCCAGGGCTTAAAATAGTGTCTGCCACTAAGTAGACATTCTATAAAAACCCATTAAGCAAACGTGCGAATCTCTAATACCTAAAGTCTTTCAGTCTAATCATCATAATGTCTTTCACTTAGCATAAATGCATCCTAATACGACATTTTATTTAAGAGCTGTCATCATAAGTGCCTAACAAATTCTCCCATTTACAGTGAATATCCTTACATTTACAATATTGTTAATGTAACTAATCATCAAGAATTTCTAAGAGTTATGCCAAGTCCAGCACCTGTTCCTCATCTGAATTGTATAAGCAATCATTTTAAATTTTTTTTCAGTAAAACAATTGTTTAATTAACAATTAAACAAAGTAAGTACTTTTCATGTGTGAACATTAGGGAAGTTATTTTCATCTTAATTACGCATCTGCACTTGTGAGAACTGACCCTTCTGTGTCTCCTTATTCAGGTGGTCTCGGCGGTGGATTACTGCCACAGGACGTCTGTGGTGCACAGGGATCTGAAGGTGCGTAGAAGTGTCCTAAGTGTATGCTCTATTTGTATGTGTTCAGCTCTCTCAGTACACAAGTGAGGCATAGATTAGATTTTGTTATTGAACATAATAAAATAAAAATCAATCTCTTAATAATTGAATCCTTTCAATCAAGTTCTAGTAGAGCAATACAAATAAATAAAAGTGAAGTTCATGAGAAGTATTTTACATTTCAGTTAAGGTGCTTGTGGTTGATCTCTGGAGGACAGTCATCACACAGCCAAGGAGATGTGTGCGGTCCTTCCTCTGGAGGTGTGTGGTTACACCTGGACAGTGTCCCCAGGGCCACCTGGCATTCTTTTCTACTTCTCCAGGTAGCATGGTCTCCTGTTAACAGCAGCGCCTATTTGAGACTCTTTCACAGCCTCCGCCCCGGGATAAGATGAGGTTTCCTATTTCACAGACAAAATGGAAACACCAGGCAGAAACTCCCTCAGTCTTCCAGCAGAACAGCAGATGTACGAATACCTACACCTGCGTGCATCCTTCCTCTCTCCTCATGTTACAGGAAAGTGGGGCACCTCTGCTGACCCTGCCTCTGTGTTCCGGGCCCTCTCTCCCTCTGTGGGCTATGCGCTGTCCGATGCCTCTTTTCTCTCCATTTTGTTATTCACTCTCTCCCTGCCTGCTTCCTATCAGCAACATTATACACGCTCAAGTCCACACCCTCTTTTTACCAAAAGTCCTCTCCACTTTAGGTCCCCTTCCAGATACTCCCCTTTTCTATCTTCATAATCATAACCTATTTCTCTAAACATTTTCTGCACTCCATGTCTTAGGTTGGTCCTCACCCCTGCTCTCTCCTTACATGATTGTCATTGACTTGGTCGTTCCTCTCTGTGCCCACCCTCGGTGGGTTCGTGTTCCTCCATTAGCTGCGGTGAGGCCACCTGTGTGCTGATGACCCCCAAGACCCTTCTTGCAGCCACGGGGGCTCTCCCAGGGTCCAGGGCCCGCTGACAAAAGGGTGTCTTTCTTCCTCGGAGTGTCCCTCAGGCACCTCAGGTTCAGCAAGTTCAAAGCCTAAACTCTTCCTTCCTGAACTTGAACCTTCACTTCTCATTCTGGTGACTAATGTTCCTCAGGTGTCCCTCTGCTTTACCATCCGCTCAGTCATCAGGTCCTTTCACTGCTGTTCTCTCAATATCTCTTACATTCGCTCACTCTTTCCTGTCTCTGTTACACTGGCCCAGGCCAGACGCCATCATCTCATATTTGATTATAACACGAGTTTCCTGCCTGTTCTTCTCTGCTTCCAATTTTCCCTGTCTCATCTTCTCATGCGTGTTTTCCACATTGCGCCCAGAATGGACTTTTTTAAAACCACAATTGTTATTTCTCTGCTTAAACAACTCTTCAGGGGCTTCCTATCACCCTTAGGATGAAAACCCAAACTTGTTTGAGTACAGCCCCTTTGTGATTCAGCCCTGACCATCTTCGCCAGCCATCTCTATCTGAATCTCTCTCCCACACACTTTCAGTGTCTTGAGTGAAAGCTGCGCCCTCTCTCACCTGTGTATTATCGGACTCTGTCTGAAACAGCGCTCGTCAACACACACATTAGGACCAGCTGCACCTTCTTGTGCTTCGACACCACCTCCTCTGGGAAGAAGTCCCTCCCTGTCAGCGCCAGGCCCACAGCTGAGCTGTGATTGCACCATTGCACTCTAGCCTCAGTGACCGAATGAGACCGTGTCTCTAAAAAACAAACAAATGAAAAAAACTGTCAAAACTTTTCTTTTTCTCGGGGCATTTGATGTTTAAATTAGCGTAAGAATGAATGATGATTATTCTAGCACTTCATGTCTGTTATTGATTGTTAATGTGATAAAATTAGGAGTTCAATTTCTCTCCTATATTTTTCCTCTACAAAGGTGCTGTGTCCAACGTCCATCCGCGTGCACGAGGGCTGTGAGGCCACGTTACACTGATGCACTGACGCGCGGAGGGCTCCCCAGGGTCGGCCATGAGCTGGGCCAAGGCCCGGCGGAGCCTGAATGAGCCCGAGGGTCTCCACGGGGAGGGCAGCGCACTGCGCATGCGGGCGTTAGGGTCACGCGACAGCGGCACGCTCGCCCGCACGCTCGCACGCGGCACGTTCGCACGCTCGGACGCTCTCACGGCCATTTTAGACTTTTTAAATAATACTGAAGGACGTAGGAGCAGATTTTCAAGCGAGTCGACGGTGATAGAGGAAAAAGAGAGTGAGCAGAGGAACCTAATCAGGGGAAGAGGACAGCCACGGACACCCTTTACACATGTAAGGTAATCTAGGCAAAGAACACCAAATGCGCTGCTACATCTCCTGTGCTGGCCACTCACCTGACATTCCATAGAACCCTAGCGTTCGGTGAGAGGCCCGTAATGATTCTTCAAGAGGTAGTGATTGGTAAAACATACGGGTTTTTTTTAAACATAACATACTGTGCAATACTAGCATGTGCAGTGATGACAGCGACTGAGAAATTGTCTCTTTATCCCATTAGAGCCTTTTACGTATTATTTTAAATTCTCTGCCTGATAATTCCAAAATCTGTGTTGTGTCTGAGTCTTATTCTGATGCTTTGTTTTTTCAGACTGTGCTTTTTTTCTTACCCTTAAGCATGCCTAATTTTTTGTTGAAAGTTAAATGTGATGTATCAGATTAGAAGAATTTAAGTAAATAGTGTGAGGTGTTACAATACTCTGGCTAGGAGTTAGTCTGTGTTTTTTGTTTTCTATATCTGTAGATACGAGAGGCTTCACATTCCTCTAATGTCCTTGTTTTGGTCTCATTTGTTAACTTTCACTTCCCTAATACTTCTCTTCAAAGATTTGAATTTTACACAAATTTCAGCTGTAATTCATAGCTGTATTGGAGCCCTGTTTGGTATAGTGGTAAATTGTGAAAAAGAGAAAGTCTTCTACAATATAGGATAAAAATCTCAGTCCTTTGTCCCTGGGTCTTTTTTTTCTTTCTTTTCTTTTTTTTTTTTTTTTGAGACAGTCTCACTCTTTTGCCTGGGCTAGAGTGCCATGGCTTCAGCCTAGCTCACAGCAACCTCAAACTCCTGGGCTCAAGGGGTCCTCCTGCCTCAGTCTCCCAAGTAGCTGGGACTACAGGCGTGCACCACCATGCCCGGCTAATTTTTTCTATGTATATTTTTAGTTGGCCAATTAATTTCTTTCTATTTTTAGTAGAGACGGTCTCGCTCTTGCTCAGGCTGATTTCGATCTTCTGACCTTGAGTGATCCACCTGCTTCGGCCTCCCAGAGTGCTAGGATTACAGGTGTAAGCCACCACGCCCGGCCTTGGGTCTTAACTTTCACAAGTTTGTCTGAACTTCTCTTGACCCTTTAGGTAAGATAGAAGGGATACAGAGAGCTGGAGTAAGAGAAATGACCTTCCCTCAGATGCAATAAATTTCCAGTAAAGTCTTTTCCTTGAAGAGTGGGTTTTTGTAGGAGAATGCTCTGGGCATAGTTTATAATGGTTGCTCTTCTTCCCCAGCCACAGACAGGTGGAAATTATTCTTGAATCTTTATCATGAAAACCTGATGGGTTTCTTGCAGGTAAAATCCACAAAAGTGTGGGAACCTCACAGGACTGTGATCCCATGGGTTTCTCACTGTATGCTAGTTCACAATAAAACTCCAGCGATTCATTAAAATTACTATTTAAGTGTTTCTACCAGTTTATGTCTCCCTAACTTATATGTGCTCCAGGTAAAGGAATCTAGGCTATGATTTTTTGTATTTGAATTTTTCCGTATTTCAGGGTTGTTGCTTGCCTTGCAACCTTGGTACCTAGCCCTGAGTCCAAGAAAAGCCATTGATTTTTAGGTATGTTAGTTTCTCCTTGTTGTAAAGATGGGAATAATGATTTATAAGATCTTTATAAATTGTAGCTAAACCTATAAATTGTAGGTATGCTGTATATTGTATTTTAAGGTAGGTTTTTGGTAGATAACCTTTACAAATTACATCAATTCTGAGTTAGCTATGGTTTTTAGCATAAATATGGGTTAATCATTATCAAGGGCTTTTTTTAAGTCATCAATTGAAATATATGATTTTTTCCTTTATTTTTTATGATGGATAACGTTGATTTTTATGTTAATTATCTTTGAATTCTTGGTATGAGCTCTACATGATTATATATTTTGTTTAATGTTGGTTTAGTTGTCTAATATTTTATTTGAAATTTTTTCCTTATGTTCATTAGTGAAATGGATCTGTGACCTTCTCTTTTTATATTGTTCTTGCCTAGTTTTAGAAATAAGCCTATAATGATCTTGTAAGTTCTTGGTTAATTTGAGGTTTTCTTAAATTTCTAGAATAATTGTATAATTTGTTAAATAATTGTTCCTTGCAAGTTTGGTAAACTTATAATGACATTATTCTGACTACAGAGCTACCCCTTTAATATTGTATGGTTTAATTCTAAGTGAATTGGTCCAGCAACTATATCCGTTAGTTTCACCTTCCTTTCACTCCTATGAACCATATCTTCAGCAAATACCTTGAAAAATCTCTTCATTGCTTCCAGAAATCAGTTGGAGAATACCATGAAAATCTTGCACATTTATTCATAGTGGTGATATTCCAAATATATAAAGAAACATAGTGCCTGGCAAGGCTGATCTGTAAGAATTTCCAAAGTTATGTGGTTTTCTAATTTCCCAACAGCCCATGTTGATGTTGTAAGGCAGCTGTGGTAGACAAAATGAATTAAAAGGATCTTAAATGATATATACAAAGCTATTTTTATAGGTTCTTTCATATATATTATCTAATTTAACCTTTAAATTTTTGTGGTAGGAGTTATTAGCCACATTTTCACATGTGAGAAAATTTAAGATTTAGAGAAATCAACAATTTTGCCATGATTACATAACCAGTAAATTATGCAGCTGAGATTCAGAGTTACTACTACTGTCATTCCAAAGTCCATGCTCAATGCCCATGTTTTCTCAGCTAGCACATAAGGTATCATTAGGTTAATTTACATTGACCCTATTTTTTTAATATCAAAACTCTGCTTTAAATATAAGATGACTGCATAGATTTACAAACATTTCTTAATAACTACAGAAGAAATAATTTTGAACTGTTCTGTGTTTATATAGAACAGCACTGTGTGATATAATAGCCACCTAGGCTTCTTACTGGTTATGTGACTTGAGACAAGTTTCTTATTTTTAATATAAATTAATATTATTAAATTAATTATATAAATTTTTATATTATTAATTTATAATTAATTGATGTTTAATATATTAATATTATCAATTTATATTTAATTAATTAATTTAATTAATATAATTCCTGCCTATATAGAACGTAACTTAGTACAGGTTGAACATTATTGTAATTAAGAAAAATCTATTTCAGGTTACTATAGGTAGAGCTTCTATTCACTGTTTTATATGAATAAATTAAATATACGTATATGTACTGTATATATATGCACACACACACAAATACACACAAATATATATCTCCCCCGTCTCACCATGAACATGGGTAACAATATTTTATTTTTGCATTTTAAGTGCAGAGCACACTATTTGGTAGATGGTAGGTAACCAACATATATGTGGGCTGCATAAATGCACTAATAAAGTTGGTTATGCATGTAATGTAATAAAGTTAACGGAATGGTTTTATTTAGGAATACTAAAGTTTTCTTTAATTTTTTTTTTAAAAGATAGTACTTTGTGGTGTAGGTAACTGTTCTGAATGACTGCACCCCTATTAGTTTTAAATTGTATGTTCAATTATTATTTTACCTGCCCAAAGCATGGATTAGTAGATCTTTCAGTATCACAAATGCCAGTGGAAAACTCAGAATTTATTATTGCTAATTTATGTTTTAAACTTTTCATGCATGCGTTGAATGAAAGCTTAATGTGAAGTAATTTATAAGACTATTATCTCATTAAGGAATTATTGGAGAGAGAGAACTGGAACATCTTGACTGTTTAAAATACAGTATAATAAAACAAATAGCAAAGACTTTAAGCATTTGTATTTATCCCTATTCTCTATATAATATACTTGTTAAACATGTGGCATTTCTCTGCCACCTCTGTTAGCTAAACATAGTATACTGGTAAAAGGCAGTGGTTTCTGTTCATTCTTTTATACTACTATGGTCTTAAAAGTCAATAAGTTACTGATATTTTAACAAGCATTCTCATGAATTTTGTTTTTAACAGATAATGAAGCAGTTTTAGCACAGGAAGCAGTGTTTTGTGTGTGAGGAACAAATCATAGTAAAAAATAAATAGCATTGTAAAAGTTTGAAATAATTTGTTTTAAACATATGGTGGACTAATCACGTTTAGACACAACCTTATCTTCTGCAAGATTAAACATCAGTGAAATGTGATACAGTAACCTAAGAGCTTGACACTAAAGATCAGATTTCCCTTTTTTAAAAAAGAATCTGGGAATTTCACAAGTCTTTGTGTAAATTTGTCCTTTATCAAAACAGTGTTTAGATTATGGTATCCTAAAAAAGGTATGAAGAATTTGAAAATTTCAGAGATTACAGAATTTCTAGTAATATTTTTCTAGGGATTCCTCTTAAAGAGGAGCGTTTTTTTCCTCTTCTGTGATAGTGTATTTTGATTGGCTTTCTGACTTTCCATTATGATTTAGGTATATATTAAACCATTACTTTAATTTCTGCATGTCCTATTATAATCTTACTGGCCAAGATCTATTCTAAGGTAATTATTATAAAATGCTAGTCTTCATATTAGTTTCCACATGCATGGAATATATTGTTTGAAATACTTAAATATATTGTTTGAAATACTTAAATTTGTGGTGTTTAGCAACATGGAAGCCTCTGTAAACAAGTCATATCTTCTTTTTTTTTTTTTATTGGGGGAAAACTACAAAGCATTTACAGTACCACGTTTAAAAGAATTTGGAGATTCCTCAAAGAGCTAAAATTAGATTTACCATTCGATCCAGCAATAGCATTATTAGGCATCTATCCAAAAGAGCACAAGACATTCTATGATAAAGACATCTGCACCCGAATGTTTATGGCAGCACAA
>CAUYRT010004148.1:0-17516 GCA_963574885.1 Lepilemur ruficaudatus
TGGATCTCCAGAGGAGATGTAGTCACTAAAATGGCTTTTGGCAGTTTCTGTTTCACAAAGATACCCAAGATATCACAGATCCAATCACTGAGCCAGCTGTCCACTTGGCTCAGTACTTGGTCAAGAGGTTTACTTGGTCAAGAGGTTGCATTTTTTATTCTTGTTTCCTTATGTCAACAGCCTTGCTATAATGTCCTATCCCACGCAGCAAGTCAACAGCCATTTTTTTCAGCCTCCTTTCACAGTTAGTGGGGAGAGGTTTATTTTTTTCTCAGTCCCAATATTTAAACTTTGAGACTGACTCAGAGCAATCTTAGTGCTTTTCCCTTCAACCTCCTTGCTGCCATTCCCATATTTTAATCCTTAGAGTTCAACAGCCCAGTAGCTATACCCCCTAAACCACTTTGCATTTCTATGAACTCATTGTTGATCTATAAAAATGATAAACAAAAATGTCACCATGTCTCTGGATTTCAGTTAAAATATGTGTATATATACTATACATGTACAAATATAAATATATATTTACATATATATGTGTGTTTGATTGGTATTTTTTGGATTGTTGGACTTTATAAAACTCATGGCATATTTTTCCCAGTAGTCCACATTCACGATGACATAATCAATGGATAACTTATTACTTATGATCCCTGTGATCTCTTCATGACTAACTAAAGCTCATTAACTCTCTAGAAACTGAGAAATATGTTTTATTATTTTTCTAAAATATTTGTATTATTATACATGTAAAGTAACAACTAAGAAGTAGAAAAACTTAAAAACTGAAAAATTAATAAGACAGTATAAAAATGCTGTGAATCTTTTGAATAACAGGATATGTCAATATGTAGGTATTGAAAAGTTCTAGTTTTTTAACCCAGTATTCTTCAAGGTGTTAAACTGAGAGTAGAACTGATTTCTGCTATTAGAATCTTTAAATATGGATTAGAATTATCTTATAATTGTTACATTATGTCTAAGAAAAACTATTCAATTAATAACAACACTTGCTGAGGACTTACTTTGTTCCAAGGATTGTACTATGCATTTCAAAAATATTATCTTTCTTAATCTTTACCTACCTATGAGGTAGTTATTGTTTCCTGATTTTCAGAAAAGCTAAGGCATGGAGAGATGGTTACTTACTGATAGCATAACACATAATTAATGGTGAGTCAGAATTGACCCTTAGCAGTCTGGCTCCTCAGGAAGACATTTAGCTTTGCCTGTTTTACTTTCAAAACAGCCCTCATTAGATACTATATGATAACGACTGACTTCATATCTTTGTATGGTTATGGAATGAGCTGTTTTCCCTTAGCATTTTTTTCCTCTACAAATGTCCTTTCTTCTTATCAATTGCTTATGGATTAGTTGATTCATAGACTATGGAACCAGATTTCTGAGGCCTCAGTACTGGTTCCGTCACAAATGAGTTGTGTGACCTTAGACAATTTATTTATTCACCCTGTGTCATAGATTACTTATCTGTAAAATAAAAATACTAGCAACTATCTCATAAAGTTTTTATGAAGGTTAACTGGCTAGTATATTTAAAGCTTTTAGAATAGTGACTGACAGATTATGAACAACATAGAACTCTTAGCTGTTCTTTTTGCATTGTTATAATTTTTTTTTAAAAAAAGCATGTGTTGGAGCATCAGTTTTGTGCCAAGCATGATACTAGAGGATGGGCACAAGAGGTTAACAAGGCACAACTTCTGCATCAAAAAGTTTCAGGCCAGAGCAAACAGAAGATTGATTATTTTAAAGATGATTAAATAGGACCATGAATCTAAAGTTTTTTTCAATACCAGGAGAAAAATTCATAGAAAAAGTGTAAAGAAATCTGTAAACACTTAGAACCAAAAGTATCTGTGTTCAAGATGAGCATGACCATCCGAGCACTGAAGGAGTGGGCAGTTGGCAGACAAAGGAACAGGAAATCAATTTAGATATTGGGAGAGGGGCAAGAGAAAATTGTATTATTAATATTTAGCATCAAGTATTAGAATCCAAATTAACAGTGTTTAGTTATAAGAGGCAGGAAGTTCAAGCACCAGAAGACCTGGCAATACGAAGCACTAAGTAAGCCGTTGACAAACCAAAGAACATAGAAAAGAACTCAGCTTTGGAGGAAACCAAAGCCAGCATGGAAAGACTGACTCAATGCAGTTACTAAGCTACTTCTAGATGTTCATTATTTCCTGTTACTGGAGATAGGTCTAGTCTCAGAATCTGGGGGCATAATTTAGAATTAGAGGAACTCAGAGGAAAATTACAATAATCGACTAAGAAAACCAAAACTTATCAACTATATAATCCTCCTGATCCTTACATTACCCATCTATGAAATGCAGTTACTATTAAAACAGGTTCTATGCTCCAAACAAAGCTTTATAAACTGTATGTAAATAAAATTATATAAATTACCTTAATTATCATATGACTATGGTCACAAAGCTAAAAATTTCAGAAAATTACAATAGAGAACCAAAATTCCAGTATGTACTGCTGCAGGTCCTCATTGTAGTGTTCAGGGCCTATACTAAGTCCAAGCCATTCTCCATCCTGTTTATTCCCCTAAAATGTTTTGAGCACAGCAGGAGACTACTCAATGTGCTTTGAATGAACAAAATGGAATGGCTAAATTGAATCACACTAATCTGGGAAAAGTTTTCAACACCTTACTCCTCCCAAAGCTATTTGCATATTTTAAAGAAGAGCTTGTTGGACTCATATTAATGTCTAAATGGTATTATGTCAAGAAATGTGGCAAAAAACACATAAAAAAAGAAAGAAAGGGAAAGAACTAAAATGAAACAGTATGTGTGGGAATTTATGAGATTTGGCAGTTTTCTGTTTGACCATTTCTTTCTTTCTTCCAACTTTGAGCACAAATATTCTTACAGACCTCTATGTTTTGTTTTATGCAGTTTAATTTCATGGCCATTCTTTTGCTCTTGACAGAGGAAGTGGGGTTGGGGATTAGTTGGTCAAGGCAGCTTTGTGTATATGGGCTAAAACTGTTTTAAGCGTTAGGGAGTGAGTGGTTAAATGTACTAAGTATTGAAAATATTACGTATAAATTAATGACAAAATTTATCTAAATCATGACAGCTCTGATCTGAAACCTCATTTCATAATAGACATAGTTTCACCAAATAGATCAGTGTTTTTCCTCTGGATAAATTTAAGGAATGAAAGATCTTTCTCCTGAAAAAATTATTTCTAGAAGTTACCACTATACTCTTAAAACACTTTAAAGGTACCTAGAATACCTACACACGTAATAAACTTTTTATAATTCAGAAGAATGCCAAAAGCATACACTTTATAAAATACTTCAATAGGGTTTTTAGACTTTTGTGTTTATCCTTATCTATTGTGCAAGATTCTCAATTGTCGAATGATACATGTTAAAAATTACAGATAGTTCTCGGAAATTTGGATTTGATCAGTAAAATATGGATCAGTGTGAGATTTCTCATTTACATTGTTTAATCTGGACATTGGGGGATTCGTAAAACCTACCAACCAAGTATCAATTTTTCAACAAGTAAATTTTCAACAAAGGATATTAAAAGCCTGTATAACAAAGGAATCATGAGTATCATCAATTTTTAAATGTAATAATTAAGCTCTATTAACAAACTTACATATGCAAATGTTCACTATATTTTATTGTTTTAATGGCATCAAAAACAAGATTTGGGATCTCTTTACTTTTCCACTAAAAAGTGAGAAAATGAGAGAATATTTATTCTAGTTATTTCTAGCTCTATCCATAAACAAATAATATAGTATAAACCATGAGATTTTTTACATTAATAACATAAAATGTCTTTATTGCTTCACTGCAATAAAGTTTTGAAATATACATGATCCTCCTGTATCCTCAGGGAAGTGTTATTTCTTAACATTTGTATAGCATTTTTATTGTCAAAGTGATTTATAGGTGCTTACTTTAATTATTCTAGTGCCATTAGCTATGGTCTGTGGTGCCATAAGCAAAAACAAAACTGAGACATATCTAAAAAATGACATGCACTGTTGTAATAATTTCTTTTTTAGCATCTGTAAAACAAGTCATCATATGACTTATAATTATTCCATTAGAAAAAAATTTTAAACATGGAGTTGATAATTTTAGCCTAGATATTTACAATATGGATATTATAATGCTAATAATCTAAAATATACAGTAACTATGTATATTAACATGGAAAAATATACAACTATTTATCTTATGTGTAAAAGTAAGCCAAATAAAAATTCAATGATATAACAAACCAATTTCCTGTTGAGACTGAATAAATACCATCTTTTCTCATTAGTAACTTGGGTCAGCTTCTTGAGGCATCAAAGAATTTCAAGAGATGTTTAATTAGTAGAAAGAGTACAGTTGATTCTAAGAAGAGGAAATCCAGACCAATGGTAATTTTGACTAAGTGTCTTGATAGTAAAGCAGCTTTAAATGACCTCAAGCGAAAGAGGTGGACACCCTCAAGGCGGTTAACCTGGTCAAAGTGAAAGATGGAAGAGACAGATAGCAAAGGAGCAAAGATATCATTGGGAACAACAGAGAAGACTCACTGGAGAGAAAAATTAGTGTCGAGAAGATTGACCATGTTCAAATGAGTAGTGTTTTTACTAAAGCTATTATTGTAAATTGGAGAGTGTGTTACTCTCCTAGGGCTGCCATAACAAGTTATCACAAGCTTGGTGGCTTACATATTTATTTTCTTACAGTTCTGGAGACCAGAAGCTGAGATCAAGATGTCAACCTGGCCTCACTCCTGAAAGCTTTAGGGCAGAATCCTTTCTTGTCTTTCCAGTTTCCGGTGTCCCCATCCAGGATTCCTTGGCTGTAGCAGCATAACTCTAATCGCCATCTCTGTCTTCACCTGGCCTTCATCCCTGTCTTCTGTTTGCCCTATTCTGCCTCTTATAAGGGCACTCTTTTTGGATTTAGGACCCACCAAATCCAGTATGATTTCATCTCTAGCCTCATCTTTAATTGCATTAGTAAAGACCCCATTCTGAGGTTCTGGTGCATGTGAATTTGGAGAGAGGGGAAACACTATTCAAGCCACCACAGAGAATAAAAAAAATTTTTTTTAAAAATCTGGGAAAAGGATAATGAAAAAACTGGAAGTGTAAAAGACAGAATAATCATAAATGTCTCCATGACACCAAAGTACAAATTGTCACTTTTTATGAGTTCTTGAAACTATAACATATACCATCAACTATCGGTGGAAATAAGAACATTAATATTAGGAAAGAATGATGTTAGTTAAAAATGGTAGAATTTAACATATATTATTCCCTATCCCTCATGACCCCAATAAAACGAGAGTAAAAATAAAAGAAATATATAATTTTTTAAAAGAGAAAAGAATAGATAACAGATATCAATATAAACAATTTTCTAAAATTAGATTAAAACGTTAGATCTCAAAAACTTGAATAACAAATCTATACAGCAAAGCATATCGATGAGAAGCAAGCCAATTTGTGCCACAAAATCCTGGAAAATATTGGGAGAACTAGAAACTACAGGCCATACAATGAGTAATGAGACTAAAAACAGGAAATAGATAATGTTTAAAATTGACAAATCAAAAAGTAGAACTCTAGGTCCACTATTTAGAAGTTAGAAGTTATATACCAGAAGAAATAACAAAAATATGAAGGGGGGTGGTAACTCAAGAACAGAAAAGGTACCAGGGTACCGTCATTTTTAATTTTATGCCTATCAGTGTGGCTTAACTTTTAAAATCAGGATTATGAAAAATATTGATAGAAATTTTTAAAAAGTCATCAAAAACAAATACAAATAGCAACTAATAGCTGCAATCATTGAACATTCACTTAGAGACAAGTATTATACAATGCTAAATATTTTATTTATATTAATCAATTTGACATTTATGAAAATCTTCAGAGGACAGTGATATTATCATCTCCATTATAAAGATGAAAAAATAGAATAATTTGCAGAGACCCCACAGCTCTTTAAGTAGCAAAAATGAGATTCACACCCAGGGCTTCCTGGTTCCAAATGCTCTTAAATGCTAGATTGTGTAATACTGTGGAGTTGAAAGCTTTCTCTGGGGCTGCTGGACACAGTGTTCTGACTGGGCTATATAGAACAACCCTCTGAGAGTGTCCTGGTATCGTTACATTCAAAAAGAATGAGACTACTCTGAAATTCTATGTAGGATATTCCCAGTTAACAGGCAATAAAGATGGAAATTTTTTAAGCCCTGAATGGTTATGCTATAAAATATATCTTATACATTGAATGTGAGATTATAAAATACTTAATCATTATTCTTTGCTTTAGGAAAAAACCATAACTAATAAATATTCTTTCTGTTTATTCCCAAGTGTAACCTAACAGGGTGACCTTACATCTCTATTTTCACTGGGAAGTCATAGTGTATGTCCCTTATGTCTCATAATTATTAATAGATATAATAATTTTGATGTCCTAGCATAATTATTGATATTCCCATCTACTCTCAATATGAGTGTCCTAATATAGAAGGTAAATTCTATTGCCCCCTTGTGGAAGCCACAACCACAGCAGCACTTAAATGTTGAAGATGTTTAAATTCTAGAAGCAAGATGCTTGTTCCTACCAGTCATCCATGAAATTGAGAATTTCTACCTGCTCTCAGAATCTACTGACTCTTTAACTTAAGTGTTTGATACAAAATGCAACTCGGGTGGGTCAATCAACTCTCCCTTCTTTTTGGCAAAAGGCTTAACTCTTGGGATCAGGTCAGGCATCTTACTCCCTCTACCAACTCCCAGTCTAATTAAGTTTCAAACAGGAGAACACCTGGGTGCCCCTTACCTTTAATTATTTAAATATACTCTTGGGTTTCTTAGCAATTTACACCCCAAACTTCACCACAGACTTGTAAATCCCTAAACTGTGTGAGATTCTACTCCCTCCCCTTCCTGTGAGATTAGTTGTTCCTGTGGGGAAAGGGACACTTGTAAGTTCTGAGATTTACAAGTATGCTGTGCTTTCTAAGGTGTAAACTGCAAAGAAACTCCAGAGTGCCATTAAACATTTAAATGTGGTAAGCATCACGCCCCTTTATCCTCTGGGGCAGCCATTACTGAGAAAGGGAAGAGAAAAAGAGACCAAGACTTGGCTGTCCATGTCCTTCACCAAAGGGTGAAACCAATATTCATGACATCCTACATCCAGTAGCAGAAAGACAAGCATATTCTTAAATACTTGGACTTTGGTTGCCGTGTTAAGGATTTAACATGATCAATTATTTAACACATAACTAACATGAGCCTAATTATTAAATATTAATAATAGAAGTATATCTACCCTCTAAACAGTACAGCTATTAGAAATGTGCTTAATGTCTATTTTCTGACCATTGCTTTCAGCCACATTATTATAAGTGAACATAATAACCAGAACTTAAACGGAATTTTTAAATTATCTTGCCTGAGGCACTACATCTGCAGATTGAAAATAGGACCTGAAAAGCAATTTGCCCAAATGTGGTGAGCCCAGTAGCATTAAATAAATGAAGTTCATGAATTAAGACTTTTAAAATTCATTTTCACTTCTGAAGTAGAGTACATTCTCTGCACAAGGTTTTCACAGCCATCTAAGAGAACGTAGAAAAGACTGTGGCAAAAAATACTGTTCTCCTGACCCAAAGATATTCATATAAAGACCAAAGTGCAGGTGTTACTGTCCCAGTGCCCATTTTGTGCTGTGAAGCAGGGCCCCAGGATTTTCTTTAAAGTCATA
The DNA here is from genome assembly GCA_963574885.1 of Lepilemur ruficaudatus. Taxonomy (NCBI): domain Eukaryota; kingdom Metazoa; phylum Chordata; class Mammalia; order Primates; family Lepilemuridae; genus Lepilemur; species Lepilemur ruficaudatus. The sequence goes on from CAUYRT010004148.1 coordinate 7,802, forward strand.
GTTCTACTCGCCAAATTTATCACCTAAGACTCCCAGGTGCAAATATATATACACACACATAGAAGTAACCAGTTTCAGCTTAAATGTTTCTTATATTCAAGTCAATGTTGTTGCCTTTGGCTCCTAAATCTCCATTTCTCCTTCATCTACTTTGAAGGAGAAGGAGGTGACAAACGGTACCATTCCAAATGATGAAATCCTAAGAACACAACTTCTCCACTTTGGAGAACATGATAGAACGACTTTGCTTCAAATGATCACAGCCCCACTTTTCTATGTTTTATGCAGGATTACCAAGGCATAGGATGGAATTTACTGGAGGTTTGGAGTTTCAAATCCAGCAGCACTCAAAGTAAAGGGGAAAGGAAAAACAGATGTAATTCTGAAGCTTCTTGTTGCCAAAAGAAACACGAAACCACGGACATGTTCTCGCTCTTCTCTTTCCTTTGTGTCTTATATCGCACCAGGCTCTCCTCATGGCAGCCTTGTAGGCTTCCAGCGTCGTCGTTACCTCCATGTGGAAAGATGGCATTTTCCTGCGAAACTCTCTACTCTCTTTGCTCTGACATCGTCCCATCCTGTGCTCAAATTCCCCAAACGTTATTACTTTTATTAAGAGAGTCCAATATTTTACTTTTCCTCCTTTGTTTTCTCCTTTTAGTTTAGTCACTCATGCAACTTGAAACGTTTTCTTTTTTACTTTTATATTATTTTTAGACTTTTCTTTCTTCTCTTTATGGTCTTTTGGAGTTATTTTAAAATACATTCTGAAATATGCATTTTAGTCCTCCTTGTTTCAATCACTTGTCTGTAGACTACCTCGCAATGCTTTTTCTTACTCATCTTTCTGTCCATTTTTATTTTTCCAGATGTTTAACAGAGTGTTTAAGAACACAGAATTTGGAGTTGACTGACTTGGTTCAAATCTCTTATCATTCACCAATTTGGCAATTTATTGAACCACTCTAAACTCTGTTTTCTTCATCTAATAGAACGAAATAGTAACACTTGATGGTGCTATTGCAAAGATTAAGTATAATAATGTTTGAAAGGTTGACCATGACACTTGGCTTGTCTTAAACATTTAATGAAGTATTATTATTGCATTAATCTATAAGATGGAGGAAAAGTAGGCAGTACTTTTTTTATTTCTAAAAGAAAATGGTAAAATTTGGAAATTTGAATACTTAACTGAAGACAAGAAAAATTATACAGCATGTATCTAGTGTGAACTTCAATTGTAATTTTAGGAACACTCATCTTGAGGGTATACTTGCGATGTAATTTGGAAGAGACAGCACAACGATAAGCGCTTGAGTTGTAGAGCCACACAAGTTTTTGCTCCATCACTAATTCTCTCCCTTCATTTGTTATGCAATGTGGTCAAACAGCTTACCTTTTTGTTTCTAGATATTACCGTCTATTAAACAGAGTCAAGAAGACTTATTTCATAGGGTTGTTGTGAGTGTTACAAACAAGGCTTATAAAACTGCTATCATGTTGCTTGATCTATAATATTATGTTATGTAACACTGTTTAATTGGGAGTGAGTCTGAATAGTTTTCATTTGTATTAAGAAAAACATTATACCAGAATAAATTCCATTAAGGCAAAATGACACAATTTTTCTCCATACCTTAATGTTGGCATCACACATTCTGTGTAAATAGAGGCAACTGAAACAAATATTCTACTCAAACTTGAAAGCGCATTTAAGTATCACTTACCAAAAAAAACATTAGGCTATAAGGCCTTCAGATTGGGCATAATCTATTATGTCCACATAATACTTATGTGGACAGCCCAAAAGTTAGACTGAATGACCTCTAGTGGTTTTTTCCTATGGGTTTCTGATTTATGTTCCAGAGAAATTTCCATGGAACTGTCCTACAGGCCTGCTGAGCTTTTGATAAGCAGCTCGCTGGGTCTATAAATGCATAGAAAAGTCTTAGATTACACATTTTAAATCTAGTCAACATCTAAAGGATGGACTGTTGCCTTGAGTTGTCTTATAATCACACAAGCAATATTCAAGCCAATGGACACTAAGTTTATATAGTTTATTTTCTTCCCTTTTTAAAATCAAAATTTGGCCTTTTGCTTGCACTGGCAACCACTTTATGCTTCTGATCCAGCAATCCCACTACTGGGTATTCACCCAAAAGAAAAAAAGACATTCTATAAAAAAAAAAAAAAAAAAATCTGCACTCGAATGTTTATAGCAGCATAATTCACAATTGCAAAGATGTGAAAACAACCCAAGTACCCATCAATCAATGAATGGATTAATAAAATGTGATAAATGTACACCATGGAGTACTACTGAGCCATAAAAAAAAAAACTGGTGAACTACCTCTTGTATTATCCTGGATGGAGCTGGAGCCCATTCTCCCATTCTTATCACAAGAATGGAAAAACAACCACATGTACTCAGCATTAAATTGGTACCAATCAATCAACACTTATGTGCACATATGGAGGGAACATTCATCAGGTGTCGGGCAGGTGGGAGGAAGGGGGACGGGTAAACTCACACCTAATGGGTGTGGTGAGTACTGTCTGGGGAACAGGCACACTTGTAGCCCTGACTCCAGTGGCACAAAGGCAATTTATGTAACCAAAGCATTTGTATCCCCCAATATTCTGAAATTTAAAAAAAGAAAAAAATGTATAAACATTTCTGAAATGCATAAATTCATATTTAACATTTTATAAAGTCAGTTAAATCAGTTTTACCCATTTTGCATTAAGTTTAAAATTAAAATGATAAAATTTACACTGACAAATAGTAAATATCAATTTTTCTTTTTCTATATATTGAAAGGAGGAGATTGAAAATTCAAAAATAACAGTCTTTAAAATTTTACTTTTGAATATAAATGAGGTGAACAATACTATAGCTCCATAAAAATAATAATTTAATACACCCCTTTGAAAGTATTATGTTCTAACTAGTTTCTCAAAATGTCTTAACTACCTAATGTAGCAGGATGTTATTTTAAAATGTTTATTTTTGATACTAAAATTGAGCTTTTTTTCATATTAATGACTTGGAATTAATTTCATCTTAGCCATGAATAATATAATATTTTACTGGGAAAAGTAGTACTAGTATCTGATATAAAATATTTAAAGTGCCAGAAAAATATTAATATTTGCTCATGTAGAATTTATGAAAATATCACACTATGTGAAAAAAATTGAAAATTTACAAGTATAAATATAGATATAATGTCAGCAGTATTAATTCTTACTAAAATTATTTTATGCTAATTTAAAAAGATAAGTAAAAAAATGTTTATCTTCTTCATATGCCTGTATACTTGAAGTCCCAGTATAATGATTTCATTAATGTGATATTTTTATCATCATGTAAAGTGGCAATCTCCCTTATTGGTTATCATCTAAAATTAAATGTCCTTTAAATAAATCTTTCTACTCCTAACAATAACTACATATTAGTTGGTAGCAAAGAAGTCGACATGTCTGTAATTAATGCAACAGTGCAGTCGCTGCTCTTGATTAGAGAATCCCCTCACCTAGAAAATTTCTGATGTTTCAACCCATGCATGACCTAAAATCTCATTAGATCATAGGTTTGTTGACCAGTAGACATAAAAAGATGAGATATACTTTGGTATTATAAAAAAGCAGACATTTTTGAAAAAATCATAGCCAAACTATATATTTTTCAGGTGCAAACATCATGCCTACTGACTTCTGAAGCTCAAGAAAGTCATGCCCCTATTCTACTTTTGCATTTTAGTTGAGATTTGTGAACTATTTTCCAAAATTTTCAAATATTTCTAGATGACTATCTATATCCATACATGCATATAATTATGTCTAGAGATACACACATAGGTCACATTCTCCCCATCTCTAATTTTTTCTTACCCTATTAATGATTAATAATGAAAATATCCTATTGTATAACTCACCTTATTTTTTTAAGTGCCAGAAAGTCTGATATAAATGAAGCGCTAGTTTATAATAAACAGAAGGCACACAGAAAGTTTCTAAATATAGACTAACTTTCACCATACTTTCACACGAGGACCACACTTTCTCTTTCTCCCCCTTATTCCATGGGGGGCAAGTTCTTAAATTCATCCATCCTTGTGTGCATGTGATGTCTGCAAGTCAGAAGCACATTCTGATATAATAGATCTCTCCATGGGAAGATGAAATGAAGTTATTATTAATTGTTTTTGTTTTTATTCTGAGAAAATATACAAGATATTTACCACGTAAAAGAGCAAAAATTACTATGACTTATGTGTTTCACAAATAAATATCTAGTTTCACATACAACTATGTTATATTTTGCATGGCTACATTTTCTGCCTTCTGGGACATCAGGATTTCATACGGCACGTTTTAGGGGAAAGGGGGTTGGCAGGAGGTGCTACAAAAAGAGGTGCTTGTCCTTAAAGCTCTCCATGCAGTGTATTAGAGAATACGTAGGCTTTTGGATGGAGAATGGGGGAGACTTGGGAACACATTGTACTCAAAGGACACTCATATATGAAATAAAATACCACCTTGACTTCCCCTGTCTCTGCAGTAGCTGGGACAACACAGAGATGAAAGTTTTCTTTCACTCCTTCCCTCCCCCAGCCTCCAAACTGAACCCTGCCCAAATAACGCCCAGATCAGGCGGGTGCAGACAGATTTTGCTTATACAAAATTGTTGATAATTGCATTCACATCTATCATACAGTTTCTGGGATAAAATAAGCACTAAGGGACTTTTTTAATTAAATAAATAATCCCTAGGGGAAACCTAATATCATCTATTCTAACATATCTTCCCATTAGTAGAACACAGTACAGTGCTCAAAATTTTGACAAGTGGAGACCTTGCTTACATTTTATTTTGATTGTTTATTCTAAGAATACATCTGTTAAAATGCAGATATGTTTCTGGAAGAGCATAATTCATAAGTGAGATCCATTTTAACAAAGAAACAAAAAAATACTGATTCGTGGGAAACTAAACCACCACCAGGAAAACTCTCACGCCTAGGTGGACTGGCATAATTGGGATACCAAAGGGCTGATTTTCAGCTGGCAGACGCCAGGATAGGCCTTCTGTTCCTAATTAAATTTTAATAGATTACATCCATTCCACCTGGGTCTGTGTGGATTGACAATTGCTGTTGCCTTATTACTTGTTACATCCTTAAAACATTACCCTTGAAGAGATGAATTAATAGCAAAGAGAATTAGATACTTAGGACCAGAAAAATGAAAGAATAGCGTGAGTGCTTTTGAGAAAAAAGAAAAAGTATTCAGAAACATTGAGGCCAATTTATTTCCACTATATAGTATTCTTAAAGTTAGCCTAGTACTATGAGAATAGTGTGTCTTTTTAATCTTGTGCTCAATCCTTCAAATAGTTGTTCAAAACAGAGATAAAATTGTTTTTTATAAAACAAAAATCAGAGATTATTCTTTTGATAGAAATTTGAATTTTTACAAAGAAAACATTTCATTATTACACTTCCATCAGAACTGTGCCTGGTGTACTGTATGTGCTTCTTCCATGAGCTGCAAATTTATATATGGCCTAGAATACTCCTAAAGGCTGAGCTTCTCAAAATGTGTTAGAATCACCTTCATCAGAATGTTTTGAGTTAATGGTTAAAATGCAGAGTCCTCTGTTCTACCCTAGAAGCAGTGAGTCAAAATCTTTCAGGGTGTGGTGAAGAAGTTCACATTTTAATATTTCCCCCAGATAATTCTTATATACTTAGAATCTTGTCCTATGAAAATTCAAAAGATATATCCTAGTTGGTTCCTGACATGCACCAGGCCAAGTACCCAACAGAATGTGAAATAATACACAAGGTCTTTTGGTATTGTCCGAAGTACAATTACACATCTAGGAATTACCTAAATATAGCATATATTGCATGGTGGCAAAATGGATACCTTCAGAATATGTGTCCCCAAATACCTACAGAGAAAGATCAGATAATTCTATTTAATGCTAACATAGAAACAAATTGAAATAAAGTTTTCTATCTTATAAATATCCAAAACATGAACTAAGTTTATATTTTAAATAATTTTTCTTTTCTTAACATAATAATTACCTCAAGTAATAGCTATTACTCTCTGTTGTAAAACTAAACATTTGTAGGATTGCTGGGCTGTGTCTTTTTTCCAATGATTCCTTTTAAACCCGTGAAGTTATATGTGACTCGCACCCCGAATAATCAATCAACACAGGTCTTCTCAAAATTGGCCCAGTCATATTTAGGAAGTCTGTGAAGCATTCAGTAAATTTAATTCAAGTTTAAAATTTGTAACCAAATACCTGACTAATTTAAATTGGTTATATTTTTGAATAAAAGTGTTATATATCTCAATTCCACTTATAATGGCATACAAGCCAAAAGCTAGAGTACAGAGGGAAAAAATATTAACCTCTACGTCTCTAGTATACAAATTACATTTTCTTATTTTCAGTTTCATATACTTTCCTAATAATTTGTACCATGCTCAGTCCTATTTTTGATAATACCATATTTTGGGTTAAAAAAAGTATTTCTCCAAATGCATTGAACAATAAAATTAAAATTATGATTATGTTCCACAGTAGATAATGGCACTTTCTCCCACTCCAGATAAGCATACAAAACTAATACATTTTAATTATTAAAATTTCAATGACTGGCATTTAAAAAATATATTTAATGAATGTGATAAACAAAATCAAGTATGAGTGTAAGTTTAAAACTTTCCTTTCTGCCTTCTCTATATTGGATGTTACTGAGTTCATCCAAAAACATTCATGATACAAATCTGATCATGAAGAACATAGAATAACATACACCAGACTATATAGACTACCCTAACCTCCCAGTTGAACAACTCCCATACTTTAACCCCACTTTTCAACAAGGGGGAGGGTAGCACCTGGTGCAAGTTCCACACTAAAGGCATATGTCAAAATCACCCATTTGCCACTGTAGAGAAAAAGTGCCTATGACACACTTACTATTTTTTATCATTCAAAGTATTAGGTCATTAAATATGAAATGTCCAATTTAGAATCAAAAGTTTATTATATCTCAAACAAGAAGCAGTACAATTAATAAAAGTATGCACCTAAACTATCTACACAGTTTTGCCATTTTAATGGTAGCTTGTTTATGCCAGCAGCAAAGAAACCTGGAAAGCAAGTGGCAATGCAATTGCAAAAGGTGTTTTCCACAGCTTATTGAGAACTGAGTATTTTTCCTTGCAAGAAGCAGTCCAAAGCCTGGAAGAAGTGGTAGTCAGTTGGTGCAAGGTCTGGTGAATATGGTGGATGACAGAGAGTTTCCAAGTCCAGTCTCTACAGTTCGAGCAGCGTTGTGTGTGGGACATGTGGTTGAGTGCTGTCTTGCAAGAAGATTGGCCTGTCTCTGTTGACCAATCTCAGCTGCTTAATCCCAAGCATCCTCAGCATTTTGTCTAATTGGTTACAGCAGACACCTGCTGTCATCAACTGACCAAGTTTCATGAAGCTGTAGTGGATAACAGCAGCGCTGGACCACCAGACAGACATCATTAGCTTTCTTTGATGAATATTCAGTTGTGCACTGTATTTCTGCACTTCATCTTTATCCAACAATTGTGCCGAATACTTGTGATTGTCAAGAAGAATCCATTTTTTAATCATATATAACAATACAGTGTAGAAATGGTTTGCCTTTATGTCATGACAGCAAAGAAAGGCAAGCTTTGAGATGATTTCTCTTCTGATGCTCATTTAATTCATGAGCAACCCAGCTATCCAGCTTCTTTACCTTGCTGATTTGTTTTAAGTGATCCAATACTGTTGAAATAGTATCATCGAACTTGCTGCTAATTCCTGCGTAGGTTGAGATGGATTCACTTCCACTAGAGCTTTCAGCTCGTCATTATCCACCTTGGTCTCAGGTTATGCACGTAGGTCATTTTCAAGATTAAAATCACCAGAATGGAACTGCTCAAACCATCCACATACTGTGCCTTCATTAGCCACATCCTTCCTTCCCAAACACTTTGTTGATATGTCAAGCTGTCTGAGCTGCTTTAGTTCCACGATGGAACTCATATTTGAAAAGAACACGAATTTTGACTTATCCATGGTTTCACAAAAATTGCTCTAAAAAAAATTGAAAGGTAGTCACAAGCCAAATCGTGCATTTGAAAAAATGAGGATATACCTTCACAATAAAAATAAAATGAGAAGTGTCAAAGTGAAATGTCAGAGATATCAACTGTCAAAGTTAGTACTTAAAAATCAGGCATTTTGTACTTAACCTAGTAAATAAAAACAAGAAAGAATATTCTTGGCTGTATAAATACACAGAACTAGAATGCTTTAAAGGGTCATGGGTTTAAAACATTTGCGAAACATGGTTTCCCAGGGTCAAGCCAATTAAGGGCATGGCTCCAAGTCTACCTCATTAACCAAGGACACTGGCAGCTCTTGGAGTGTAAAGTTGGGAGATGACTAGGGTTGGCTTCACCTCCTAAATCACTCCTCATTACAGTTAAGAAGTTTAGGCTCTATAAAATCCACCCCCCCCAATATCCAGAAACCAAATCTGCCTGTTTAGTGCATCTGCTGCCTCTGTTACACAAGGAATACCTCTGCCTGTGTCCATTGTGCTAAGTAGGCATGCTCTGTTTGCTTTTAAGGTACTTCCCCTTCTAGCTTCTAGGGATAGAAATTAAGCTTCACTCTTTTCAGTTTTACTCCTTCACGTATATTTTTTTCCCCAGCCCATTAAAGTCAGTAATTTAAATGTACTGTAAATTATACAAACCCTGCCCTCTACTAGTTATTTGACTTAATTTACAATGATAACATTAAAAAAAAAAAACCCTGAACATAAAATAATCCCTTCCCATCTTTTTCTTGTTATTATGGCAGACATTTTTCAGAGAACGAAGAGCAGTTGTAAACTACCTTTTCAAGAAGTGTTTAGAGGGGAAATTGCTTAAATGCAGTTTTCTTCTCAGAACCACTAGATTTTCAATAGTACACATGACGCCAATCCTGAAAGCAATTTTCAGGAATGGCAGACTTCTAACACTTTTTTTTTCCAAATTGAAAATGTCAGATTACCAAACAAACCACCAGACAGGTACCACTTGTGGTAGTCTTACCTTGTAATTACCAACACGATTATCGTTGCCACTTTTTACATTGTATTTTAGTCAAAAGGTAGCAACACAGTATTTATATATTAATACTTCTATGGGATAAAATATTTAGTGTCTTTTAGAAAAAGTGTTTCACTGAACCTACAAAAATATTGACCCTTTCTTGTAATGAAACATGATGAATATATCTGTGTCCTTTTTCTCATGGAGCTTTGAAATACACAAAGACTTAGGTTAATCCAGTTGCTTCAGAATAATTGGGCAGATTAGAAAGTTTGTACCAGTTCATGTAGCCATCCATTCATCAACACTGAGGGCCTATCTTACGCCAAGCACTGTGTAAGCTTTGAAGAATCAAAGAAAAATAAACCATGACCTTCTTGTTAAGAAGTGTATGGTTTTTTGAGAGAGAGAGAGAGAGACACACACACACACACACACACACACACACATAAATAATTATAGTCACTGTGGTAAGTGCTATAATGCAGACGTTGGAAAGTTTCATGAAAGTCCAAAAAACAAGGCAACACATTTTGCTGGAGGAAGTAAAGAAAGTCTTGG
>CAUYRT010004150.1:0-54278 GCA_963574885.1 Lepilemur ruficaudatus
AAGACAGCACCTGACCAGAAGTCAGGAGATCTGTTTTTAGCCCCAGCTCTGTCACTGATGTGCTGTGTGACCTTGAACCAGTCACTTTCCCTCTCTGGGCGTCAGAGTCCTGCTCTGCCAAAATTGGGAAGAAATGCCCGTTCTTCAGTTTCAACCAGAAACATGATAAAAATAGAGAAACTCCTCAAAACGTCACCCCCCTCTTGAAGCCTTCCATGCTGGATGGAACAAAAGGGAATTCAAAGCCTCACTAACACCCTCCTTCTCTCCCAGACCAAACATGCAATTTTAATTACCAATCCATTATTCATTCATTGTTTTCACACTCTTGTTCCGTGCTGGTTTGTCCTTCTGTCTACATGTCCTTCATGTCTCGTCTGCATTTGAAAACTCCCCTGGGGAGGGCCCTGAGGGCCTCTTTGCTCTGGATGGTACAGGAAGCCTAACAGATCAGGCTTGGAGCTCTAGGTTGGAAAGAAGGTCCCATGAAGCCAATATTGGTCAGTTTTTTGGGTTTCTGTTTGTTTGTTTGAGGCTGGGTCTTACTCTGTTGCCCAGGCTAGAGTGTGGTGGTATCATTATACTACCTGCAACCTCAAACTCCTGGCCTCGAGCAATCCTCCTGCCTCAGCCTCCCAGGTAGCTGGACTATGGGCACTTGCCACCACACCTGGCTAATTTTTCTATCTTTTGTAGAGATGGGGTCTCGCTACGTTGCTGAGGCTGGTCTTGAACTTCTGGGCTCAAGTGATCCTCATACCTCACTCTCCCGAAGTGCTGGGATTATAGGCTTGAGCCATGGTCCCTGGTGGCTGGCCTGGTCAGATTTAATGGGACTGAAAAAAGTGAGTTGTTGGGGAGACAAAAGATATGAAAAGTGCTTTGGAAAGTGCTATGCAAAAGGGAGAAAATCTTATTCTCTGGGCAGGGGCACAAAACAATTAGAGAGAGAAAGAAAGAGAGAGAAAGAGAAAAAAAATTCTTGTTTGATGAACATAAGTCAGAAAATCTAGAAGGAAGTTAGTTTAATTTTAGGAATCATGGATGTTGTGTCAATTCCTAAAATAACATTTTATTTTGGATTACACAGGGCAGGTGTTTGTGTGTCTGTGTCTGTGTGTGTTCTGCTCTCATTTTTTCAGCATCTTGGGGCTGCCAAGGTCTGAATTCAGTCCCAAGCATACCTCAACTCCTAATGGAATAAGCCCAGCTTCTCTTCTCCCTTCCCCCTCCCCCTTCATCTGCCTAATCAGGTCTGCCCAGCCCTTACCCTCCCCCACACTGCCCCAAGAGGCTCTGGCTCCTGGCATTACAACCTCATCCCCTGTGAATGCCCTCTTCCTGTTCTTGCCATCCTCCACCAAATGCCTGGCTGCCAAGGGACGGCGAGTGTCCTCTCTCAGTCAGTGTCCCATGCTCTGGACTTGACTGCCTTTTCAAAACTTACCAGTCCTGGGGTCCATCTCATCTACATCAAAGTTCCTGATGACACACTGAGCCAGGCTAATGTATTAGTAGGGGAGGGGCAGGTTTTTAAAGTCTATTCATTCTAGATTGCACTGTAAGAGCCTCTTGGGGAATTAGCCTCTTTACATTAAGAAAGTTCTGTCTAAAGGAGGGAATTTCACACTATTGTGGTAGACCAAAAGGGGAGAGACTTGGGGACGCATGTAGTTAATGACATTTTATAATTATTATTAATACCATTTTTTGCACACATCCCAGGTCCCAGGCACTATGCTAGGTGGCTTACGGTCTTCGTCTATTTCTAATAACCCTATGGACAAGTGTGATTATCATCATCATCATCATAAATACAACAAAGTTAACTGAGTGCTTACTGCTGAGCAGTTCACCTGGACTGTCTTGTGAGGCAGGCGCTGTTGCCATGCCCACTTTCCAAGCCAGGGAACCAAGGCACGGATCAATTAAGCAACTTGCTACGCAGCTATGAAGAGGAGGCTGAGCCTCAGGGGGTGAAGTAACATGACCATTTTCACCTAGTAAGCAAGCAGCTGCGTGCTCTCCCTGCCCCCACCCTCTCCTCCTGGGGCCCCTGGAAAATTCCAGGTTGCGGTGAAGGCAACTGGGACCAAGAACTGATGGAGTGGGAGTGGGGCATGGGGGCTTCATCAGCCCCAGGTGACAGCATACCCCTTGCACAGAGAGTGTCCAGCAATACTCCAGGACTCCAGCCCCAGACACTTGCCCAGTGTTCCCTGGTTTCACTGGCCATTCCCAGTAATTCTTCCCTGCCTCCTGCCATTTCCGGCTCATCAGAATCCCAGCTATCGTTCAGCACCTATTGGAATTCTGCCTCTCCCAGGAAGCCTTCCTGGATGGCCCTAACCCAGAGCTTTTTGACCTTCTCCAGAACATTGTCCACCCACTTGGCTGTCCTGTTAAGCTTTGAGGTAGATACTGTCATCTGGACTCCTCAAGTAGGTGCTGAGTTCCTCCAGGCTCCAACACCTGACATACAGCCAGTGCTCAGAGAATTCTTACTGAATGAATAAATGCTGCACTCAGACATTCCCCGCGGGTCACTGGGGTCAGGAATCTCAGTGCCTCTGCTGAAGCTGCCCAGCACAGAGAGTGAGGTCAGGAAATAAATACGTGATCATCTCAGGTGACAATAGGGGGTGGTGAGGTCTGTGACAAACTGGAGTCTGCACATCTACCTGAGGGGCTCACATTCAAATTGTGCCACCCCACCACCCACCTCTCTGCCTGTCCCTGGCTTTATTTTTCTATGTTGTGCATAGCACTTTATTTTATTTATTTATTTTTTGACATAGAGTCTCACTCTGTTTCCCGGGCTAGAGTGCTGTGGCATCAGCCTAGCTCACAGCAACCTCAAACTCCTGGGCTCAAGCAATCCTTCTGCCTCAGCCTCCCGAGTAGCTGGGATTACAGGCATGCACCACCACGCCCGGCTAATTTTTTCTATATATTTTTAGTTGTCCAGCTAATTTCTTTCTATTTTTAGTAGAGACGGGGTCTTGCTCTTGCTCAGGCTGGTCTCGAACTGTTGACCTTGAGCCATCCTCCCGCCTTGGCCTCCCAGAGTGCTAGGATTACAGGCGTGAGCCACTGCGCCTGGCCAGCACTTTAAAATATACACTTAGACTACTTATATTTAATATCTGTCTTCCCTCACCAATGTGAACTATGGGAGGGCAGAGACTCGGTCTGTTTTGTCATCTGCTGTAGCCCAGCCCCTCGTCCGTGACTGGCACATGGCGGGCCTTCAGTAGGCATGTGTTGAGTGAATCACCGCTGGTGCCCCACTGCCCCCTGCAGTGTCCAGGCTCTGAGAGCATTTAGGGTTCAAGGCAGGAAGAGTGAAGGCTGTTGGGGGTCACTTGTTAGGCTCCCACGCCCCCAGAGAGCCCCAAGGAGACAACCTGGAGTCTGCTTTGGTGACAGCAGATTCAGCTGGAACTAGGGCATAAGGGTTAGTGACTCTGCCCCATGATAGGATCAAGTCGCCGCTTCTGGGTGAAGCTGAGGGCGGGGTGGGGCAGCAGTGGGTGACGGTGGCGGGGTCGTCACTCCAGAGTCCGGCCCGCTCACACACACCTCCAACATGCCCCATCGGGGCGCAAGGTTTCGGAGAGGTGGCGTGGCAAGAAAGTGGGGAAATGGCAAGGGGCGGGGCGACCCGGGCGCGGCCGGGGCCTGCAGGGAGGCTGGGGGGCACGCGCGCACGAGCCGCCCCTGCTGGAGAGTCGGGTGCCGCGGCTGCGGGAGCCGAGCCCGCCCCGCCCCCGCCCCCGCCGAGCGCTCGCGGCCTCCCCGGCAGCCGCGGCGCTTCCACCTGCGCAGCCACCGCGCCGCCCTGCCCGCGCTGCCATTGGCTCGCTAAAAATGCCTCTCTAATCTGCGCGCGTCCGCGCCTCACCGCCCCCCCCACCCCGCCCCGCGCCGCGGCTCTGACCTTCCTCCTTCCCGCAGCCCGGCGCGGTCCCGGAGAGACGCGGTGGCGGCGGCAGCACCAGCCCCTCACTCCCCCGGGAAGTCGTCCGGGCTTGAGCCGGACCCGGACGCCCCGCTTCGCCCCGTGGCGCCAGCGGTGGTGCTGGGCGCCGCTGCCTCCAGGTAGGGGGGCTGGTCCTTGGTGAGAGGGCTGGGGTCGGGTGGGGGTCCGCTAAGCGAGTGCGTGTTGGCGGTGGGCCCCGGACTGACATCTTCTGGGCCAGCGCGGGGGAGGGGGGACAGTGCAGTTATCTGGAGAGAGGGGGGCACGCGCCCGGGGATGCTTTGCAGGTGAGGGGGAGTTCGCAAGCATCACCCAGGCAGTGCCAGGATGCTCCTGCGCTGGGTCCCTTGGGCAGGGAGCCGGCAGGGGAGGCCTTTACCCTGGGGAAATCGCCGGAAATACGTTCCCTGGGAAGCTGGGGCCTGGGCCTGGGGTGGTCCAAGTCTCCCGCTTGGGGTGTTCTGCCACCAGAAGGGATGGGTGGGCTCGTGCCAGCTTGGTGTGTAGGCTATTTATGGATCAGAGTGGGCTGGCGAGAAATACAGCAGCTGATGCCTGTCTGGTTTATGATTAAAGGTATTTCCTTCTGTCCCTCTGCCCCTTCCCCCACAGCTGGGATGGGAGGGAGGAGGCGAGAAGGAGGTGATGCTGAAAGGCCCCCAGATACAGCAGAAGCCACGGGCTGCCGGGCGCGGTCCTCTTCTTCAAGCCCTGGGCCACTTGCTGCCTATTGCAGCTATCTCTTTCCCTTATTTTCACTGTACAGGGCCTGGGAAAAGGCTCAAGGGTCATCACGGTGTGGGGGACGCAGTGGCAAATCCCATAGCTTGGCCAGACCCAGCTTCACAGCCCAGGTGTCCCCTACCCCCAACAGCCCAGCTCTGCACCACATGGGCAGTGACACATATGGCTGCTTTTTCTAGGCACTACCATAAATAACCCGCATTGCCCCAGCCCCTGGCACAGCTAGGGTACAAACAGGACTGTCTGTCAGTGACCTGGGGGGCTCTGTCTCCTATCCTACATGTCCCATCACATGTCCAAATCACCACTCTCAAGCCACTCCCTCCAGGCAGCTGCCCTGATAGCCCAGGTGAGATCCTTGCCTCCTGCCCCATGTTCTTGGACCCAGTCTGCCTCGTGGCTTGGTTATTTGTGTCTTGTTTGTCGCCCTCTAAACCAGAAGTACTTTCAGGCTGGGAACCTGCCTGATTCATCTCTGTCATTGCCCCTGCACCCAACAAGGGTTTGGCACCAAGTAAATATCTGTGGAGTGAATGAATGATTGCATGGATGTGAACTCTGGGAAATGCCTGGCAACCTGAAGGAGGGAGGTGAACACCTTCTTGGGCATGCTTTCTATCCCCCAGGACCAGAGAGCCACCCAAACCACACAGTTCTATTTAGACCTTTCCTAAGCCTGGAGCTGACGGTCAGCTATGGCTATGATGGGCAACTATGTGTCATAATCCTGCTGGCTCCAGACGTGGTGTTGGGCCCTGGTTTGCGTGCCCAAGCCCAGTGCAGCATGGTGGAAGGCCTAGTGTAAGGGTCTGGCTCTCCGCAGGCCTCTGGGTTGGTCCTTTATTTCTGGGGTACTAAGCTCAGACCTGAGGTCTCTGCCTCTGTCCCAGCCCTTAGGAGGAAAATCCAGGTCAGCGTCAGGAGGCTGAGAAGGCCCAGGCCAGGCTGTCCTCAGCCTCTGGGGGCTGCATAGCCAGTTCTGGGCAAGTCTCATGACCCCATTGCATGCAGGAGCAAACCCAGGTCAGAGAAACAGCCTGCCACCAAGGGTTCTGGCCCAGCCACAAGGCTGTGTCTGTGAAGGACGTCAACATTTGCAGAACACTTTTCTGACCCTGTTGCTCGTTTGGTGGCCATGCAGTCTCCCTGAGGGCTCTGCCACCCTCCCACACCTGGGCTGACTCTCCCTTCTCGCCCTCCCTCTGCCCCTAGCTGCCCCGCCAGCTTTCAGTTCCTACAGCAAGTTGTGCTTCTCTCACCTGCAGGCCTCTGCACAGGCCGTTCTGCCTCCTCCACTCCCTCTTCCTTCCTGCCCACCCCCTCGCACCTTCAGGAGCCCACCGAGACTTCTCTTCTTCCCAGAAGCCTCCCCACCTTGGGCTGGGAGCCCCACGCACCAACCCCCTCCCCAGCCTGCTTGCCCCTCCTGGAACCTCCGTCACACAGTGTCCTCCTGGGCTTTCGATTGTCATGACCCCACAGGGCTGTGGAGTCTGTGGGGGGCAGAGTCTGTGTCTTGTTTCCTGTGTCCCCAGGGCCTGGCACAGTAGCCCCAGCTCACACTTGTGGAGTGAGTGACTTTTGGTCCCATATACTTTCCTCACCATTCTCATGGGTCTCAGAACATACTTAGCATTCTCCCTCTCGCATTAGGAGATGAGGAACCCACTCAGAAATTTGCATGTGCCCCCAGCAAGATCAAGTTGCTGGTGGGAAGCCTTCACTGGAGAAGTGAAACTGGCTGTGGGCCTGGCAGGACAGAAAGGACAGGGAGGACATATGGGTTGGGGGCATTCCCTGATTTGGGGTGTCCTCCCTGGGGAAGCAGGCAGAGGGATTGGGAGAGGGCTGCTCTGGTTTGGTTTTACATTTTTCTTAAAGAGAAAAAAAGCTTTTATTATTTTTTCTGATTACAAAAGTAATATGTGTTTGCCATGGACAATTTAGAACATACTGGAAAGCCAAATGAAGGCAACCCATTAGCCACATGGTCAGACCCACCCTCTGTGGCTGGTTACTTAGTGGCTGGTTTCCAGCCAGGGGCACCCTGGACTGCAGGGGAGGCCCGGGTCGGGGACTGGCAGGCAGGAGGCGCAGTGGTCCCAGCCCGCTATGGGGAGGAGGAAGGAGAAGAGGCGCTGTGATGCAGTCCCAGCAGGCAACCTCGGAGGACCCCACTGGCGCTCTGGGGCTCCAGTGGCCCTTCAAAGCCCATTTGCTGAAACGGTCAGGACTTCAGACAGCAGCATCCAGCAGGCACTGATTGTGGGCGTGCCCTTGGGCAGGTGGCTCTGTGGTAGCTGCGGTCGCTGAAGGGGCTGCCAGCCAAGGTCACCTACGGGCACACCCCAGCAGCTGGGGCAACAGAGTGTTCACCACCAGGAAATGGGATGGAAGGAACCTGGAGATGGGCCCAGGGCACAAGACCAACAGGGACCTGGCCCCCCTGGCTCCAGGGATGCAGGAGCTCTACCGCCAGCGGGGTTGATGCGGCCCTCTCCAGGAGGGGTGTGTCTGTGGGGGTGGGGCTGGTGCCTCTGGAGACCCCAAGCTTGGTCATCAGGGGCCGCAGGACGCCTGAAGACTGGGAGGGCAGAGGAGGCCTTGGCTGCTATTTAAAAATCACTTGATATTAAAATGCCAGGTAGGGGCTGGGGTGGGTTTGCCAGATAAATTTAAATTTAAATTTATCCTGCCCAGTTAAATTTAAATTTTGGATAAACAATAAATTTGTTTTTGTTGGTTTTGAGTATAAGAATGCCCCAAATAGGCCGGGCCAGGTGGCTCACGCCTGTAATCCTAGCACTCTGGGAGGCCAAGGTGGGAGGATAGCTCAAGGTCAGGAGTTCGAAACCAGCCTGAGCAAGACCCCATCTCTACTAAAAATAGAAAGAAATTAATTGGCCAACTAAAATATATAGAAAAAATTAGCCGGGCATGGTGGTACATGCCTATAGTCCCAGCTACTCAGGAGGCTGAGACAGAAGGATTGCTTGAGCCCAGGAGTTTGAGGTTGCTGTGAGCTAGGTTAACTCCATGGCACTCTAGCCCGGCAACAGAGTGAGACTCTGTCTTAAAAAAAAAAAAAAAAAAAAGAATGCCCCAAATATTGCATGGGACATATTTGCACTAAAAAATTTTATTTGTCATTATCTGAAACTCAAGTTTAACTAGGTGTCTTGAATTTCTATTAACTAAATGTGGCCACTGTAGGCCGGGTTTGGAAGGGGTGGAGAGAGAGGGAGAATGTGGGGGTCCTAGTTTTCTCTTTGTTGGTATTGAGGGAGGGGCCAATAGGTGCTTGTTTGAAGTTGACAATTTTAAAAGATTAACATGTACATTTCTAAAAATACGTGATCTGTTTCAAAGTTGGCATCTGTAAACGGTTTCTGTGTGTGCTGTCTGCAGAGTAGCTCCTTACTGTGGATCTTGGCCCCTAGCGCCGCTAAGAAATAATGAAGCGACCGTTCTTTCACTTATTTGGGTGGGACAAAGGGAGATTTGATGATCAAGGGTGGAGTCACTAAATAAGGTTAATCCGTTCAAGAAATAAAAATCCTCATCATAATGAAGCTTTTATCCGGCTAAGGTTATGGGGAACCGGGACTCTCACGTCCGTCGGGGAGAGTAGTTGGCACTATCTTTTGGACAATAGTGGTCCAGGTTTTGACTTGGCAGTTCCACTTTTTGGGACTTATCCTACGGGTGTACTCTGAGCAGGGTGCAGGATGGCTGAGCACAGACGGTCAGTGCGGCAGAACTAGATGTCCACCAGGAAGCGTGGGGACATAGGCCCTCTCGATACGCTGTGATTTCAGGCAGGTGTCCATTCTTCCATTCAGTCAGTGGCTCTCTGATGTCTGCTGTGTGCCGGGCAGTTTTAGGTGCTTGGGGATGATGAGAGAAAAGACTGGGGCAGAATTTAATACCAGTGTGAATCATGGTCACAATGTATTGATAGGTAAAAGCAAGTGACTTTGTAGAACAATGCGTTTAGTATGATCCAATTGTTAAAATACACATATGTACATAGGGACGTGTGTGTTCATATTTGTGTAAAATGTGTAGGAGGCTGCACACCTGCCTGTGATTAGGGCGTAACCCTGCGGGGGGGTGGGGCGTCACTGGGCGGCTGAGGGCCAGGAAAGGTGGGATGTTTCCTTGTCATTTCAGCTGTCCTGTGCCATTTGCCCTTTCTACAACAAACATCATAACAAAATCAAAACTGTGCTTGATAATACCCAGGATTTTTTTCTTAGAAAGCTAAAAAATGAGCATGTAAAATGCATTCCCCTTAATCTGATGGTATTTGAGTCACATGCTGCCACTTGGGTTTGAAGAGTTTTTATTTGTGGCTGGTTTCTAACTGGTCCCCTCGAGGGACCGTTTCTCCTTTGTTTCCCCAGACTGTGGTGGATGGGAGCTGGTGGGATGGGAAAGCGGGTGAGGTGCTATCTGGGTCTCAGGACGGCTGTGGAGGAAGCATGGCAGAAGCCAGGTGTCTGGGAAAGTGGTCATTGCGTGGCACCGGGGTGTCCTGTGGGGCACAAAGGAGAGGGCCTGGCATCCACTGACGTGCCAGGCTCTGTTCTGTTTATCCATATTTATTAACTCATTTATTCCTCTTAGTAACGTCATGAGGCTATCCCCATTTTACACTGGGGGCCACTGAGGTTAAGGGACTTGCCTGAGGTCATACAGTGAGGAATGGCTGAGCTGCATTCACAGCCTGGCTGCAGAGGCTGTGCTCACGGTCTCTGAGCTGCAGCCCCTGCTGTCAAGGAGTGGGACTGGAGGCGGGTGTGTTCTGCAAGACTGGGGGTGGGTGGTCTCCTACGGGAGGAAAGGATGGTCAGATTCAGAGGCAGAAGATGGTGGCATTCCAGGCAGAGTGGCAGCAGGGACAAGCTGTGAAGGCTGGGATGTGAGCTGTAGGCTCAGGGGCCAGGGAGGAAACCAGCACGGGAACACAGGGGCGCCCAGTCTGGATTGCTGATGCTGGGCATTTTGAATGACCTGCCTCTTTGGACTTTCAGGGACAAATGGCCCAGAGCACTCCCCACGCCTTCTTGCAGGCCCTGGCAGAGATTCTGCATCCCTCAGCCCTACTCTGTCCCACCTGGGCCTTCCCTGGGGCCACAGATCCCATCCCTGACCTGCCTGGGTCCAGCTTTGACAAGTCTCCAGAGTGCGGGAGAGGCAGCTGAGGCAGGGCAGGAGGGTGGGGGGCTGGCCCAAGGTCCTGGCCCTGACTCTGACTCACTGAGGGGCCTTAGGCCGTTCAGTACCTGCTCTTGGATTCTACTTCCTCTTCTTTTATTTGCAAACTTTTCATTACAGAAAAATATAAGCATTTACAGAAGTAGAGAAAATATCATATGAACCACCAGGTACCCATCACTCAGCTTCATCAGTTACCAACTCATGGCCAGTCTTGTCTTATTCTACCTCTCCCACCCTGAGCCCCAGTAATGTCGTAATTCAGACCAAATCTCAGGCATCATTTCATCATAAATATATCAAGATATAGCTCTAAACAATTAAGACTTTTTCTAACATAATCACAATACCATTATTATACCTAAGAAGTAATAATTCTTTTATATAATCAATATCAACTTGGTATTCGTGTTCCCTATTGTTTCAGACATTGTAATGTCTTTTTTTTTTTAAGCAGTTTGTTTAAATCAAGATCCAAGTAAGGTCCACACACTGTGATTAGTCGATAAGTCTTAGTCTCTTTCAGTCCCTAGTTTTCTTCTCCATCTTTTTCTTATTCTTTTGCAGTTTCTCTGTGGAAGCAAGCAGGTGATTTGTCCTGTGGAAGTTCCCACAGTCTGGTTTTCGTTGACTGCATCCCCATGGTGTAGTTTAGAGTGTTCCTCTGTCCTCTCTGTAATAGGTGTTTGGATGCATCTGTCTTCCGACACCTCCTCGTTGAGTCATCACTAAAACCTTCCAGCTCCACCGTCAAGACACCCAGAATCCCGCTACTTCTCACCACCTCCACTGCCGCCCTCCCTCCCCGGCGGCACCGCAGCTCTCCTGGTTTATTGCTGCAGCCTCTGTCTGGGCTCCCTGCCCTTCCTGCCCCAGCAGCCAAAGAGGTCCCTTTAAAATCTAAACCAGATCATGTTCTTCCCCTACTCAGAACACTTCAGTGTCTCCCCTCTCATTCAGAATAAAAGCCAAAGCGCTAGAAAAAGTCCTATGACTGCCTACAAGGTGCTGGGTGATCTTGCTGCCCAATACCTCGGACCTCATCTCACCCACTCCAGCCTCGCTGCTCTCTCCTGGCCATTTCTTGGACCTATGAAACACCCTGCCCCACGGCCTTTGCACTGCTATTCCCCATGCCTGGAATTCTCTTCCCCAGAGGTCTGCGTGGCTCACGATGTTCACGTCTCTTTACAGAGACCCCTCAGAGAGGCCTCACCCCTCAGAGAGGCCTTCCCAGACCACCTCATCAAAGCAGCCCTGTCGTCCTCCATCCCCTGCCCCTGCATCACTGTCCTTCATAGTGCTGATCCCGGATGTTATGGTCTTACGGGTTCCTGTCTGTCTCGCTGACCTGCCGGTGGGTTCCATGGAGGCAGGGGTGGGGTGGGGGCAGGGCGGCGTGACCCTGCCCACAGAGCAGATCTCCTCCTACTCTCATATCACCAGCTCTTCTCTTTTCAGTGTTTCCTGGAAAATAAAACAAGCCCATACTCATGCACGGTGCTTCACAGTTTGCAAAATATCTCCTGTCTTAGGTCAGGTTCCTTAGAGGCAGAGCTGAGACAGGGATCCCAGGAAAATGATTCACTACAGGTGCGCTCACGTTAGGGTGGGGAAGGTGTGCTTTCAGCTGAAGCCTGGTCCCATGGGGAGCTCCAGAACATGGACGGCCAGTTCCACAGGGCGTGCTCTGTTGAGGCAAGGGGCCAGGCCTCTGTACCCCCTTATCAGGTGGGCGCTGGCCGCAGGCTACACCCGGGGTAGGGCCTAACCTCCCAAGCATCAGGCAGGTGAGGCAACACCGGTAAGCCAAGGGCAATGCGCTCAGGAGAAGGGGGCAGCTGTGAGCGGGTGGCAGCCAGCACCCAGCGCAGCTGGAGATGGGCGCCCCACCTGATAGCACGGCACCAATAGCACCTCCTCTGCTGCCATATCCATCTTCTGCATTGGGCCTCGCCACAAGTATATGGGGATGGTATTTGTTAATTATCATTGTTCCCATTTCATAGGTGGGGAAGCTGAGGTTCTCAGGGGTGAAGTGACTTGCTTAAGGTTGCACACCTAGGAAGGGGACAGATTTGAGCTCAGATTCTTACTTGAGATCATCCTATTAGCTGGCAGATGGTCTTAGTGGCTGCTCATTTATAGTTTTACTCATGTGTTCAGCCTGTTGAATGTTGGATGGGTATGTGTTGAGTGTGGCCCGCTGTGTCACTGAACCAGGCGCTGGCCATTCAGTGGTGAATGAAACATGCTTTGTCCTTGTTGCTCAGAGCTTCCGGGCAGTGGGCCTGTCCAGCATTTGGCCACCATCACCATAATTGCAACGGCGGATAATTTTGAGCACACACTATATGCTAGGCATTGCGCCAGGGTCCCTGTTGGTGGGTGCACTTCACCTTCACAGCAGCACGTTTCCGGAAGGGTAAGCTGAGGCTGCAGAGGGGCGAAGGCTCCAGCCGACCGAGGTCCTGCAGTGAGTGCACAAGTCTGAGGGTGGCTCTCTCCCTTCCTGCCTCCCTTTCCCCAGCCCCACCCACAGCAGGATATCTGGTGTCACCTCTATCAGCAGCTCCATCGGTCACCAGGCTGCCACCGCTGCCTGCTCCCCGGGTGTTGGGTGACTGGCTGCCATCTCCCCTGTTCCACTTGGCCCTGACCCAGATGGGGCACCTCTGCTGGGAGGCCTTCCCCGCCTGACAGAGCCCAGGATCCCTGCCTCTGCCCCCCTCCAGCCTGTGTCACTGGTCCTGACTGGCTGGGCCAGCGGGCCTGAGCATTGGCGGCCCCTCCCCCCTCACACCAGCTGGCCTGGTAAGCCACAAAGCTGGCTTGGCTTGGCTCGGGTGCTCCTGGACAGGGCTGGGGGCGGGTGACAAATCACAGCGGGCTTCCTTTCTGCCAAACAGGGCCAAGACAAGCCTAACAGGTAGCAACCACATCATGAAACTGTCACCTGAGGGATGTGGGTGAGAGGGCCCTCCAGACTGCCTTGGCGGTGGGGGCCTGTGGGGCAGGAGCATGGCGGTAGGTGCCCCAGGCCTGTGTCAGCTCCAGATCCCTGGACCCCCTGCTCTCCCCGGGACCCCCTCACCGCCCAGCCCCGTGGCCTCCCAGCCATTGCTCAGCTGGGCTGTGGCGGTGGAGGCTGGAGCTCTGTTCCAGACCTCAACCCTGGGGGCTCCCTCCAGGGGCTGCAGGAGGAGGGACTTTGCCCCCTTAGCAGAACTTGGGGATTATATGTGTGAATTGTAGACATGAAATAATACACAGAGCATGTGCAATGAGCCCACCTCCCCGTGTGTGTGGCCTGCCGGAGTGCCATGGTCAGTAGGGAGACAGGTACACCTGCCGCAGCGGGGGTTGCGGGGCGTGGAGAGGCGAGGAGCCCCGAGAGCTGCGGCCATCCCACCGTTACTGCAAGTGAGGATCCCATTTCCATTACATTTTTCTCCTTGTCATACAACCATGCTGGGCTTTGAAAATGCCGTTGCTGTCTGGTAAAAAGATGTTCTTGGCTCCTCAGGGCTGGACTCAGCCGTCTCTCTAAGGAGCTGTGGATCTCGTACATAAATACATTTTTATTAAGATATAATTCATATACCATATTATTCACCCTTTTTATATGTACAATTCAGTTGCTTTTAGTATATTTACAATGGCATGCAACCATTACCGCTATCTAATTCCAGAATATTTCCATCACTCCAATAAGAAACCCTGTGCTCATTAGCAGTTACTTCCCAATTGCCCTTCCCTCAGCTCCCAGCAACCACCAGGCAACTTTGTGTCTCTGTACTTTTGCCTATTCTGGGCATTTCATATAAATGGAATCATATAAGTCTTTTGTGACTGGCTTCTTTCACTTAGTATAGTGTTTTAAAGGTTCATCTATGTTGTAGCATGTAACTACTTCATTCCTTTTAAAGGCTGAATAATATTCCATTGTATGGATAGACCACATTTTGTTTATCCGTTCTTCTGTTGATGGACATTTGAGTTGTTTCTGTGTTTTAGTCATTGTGGATAATGCTTCTATGAGCATTTATGGACAAGTTTCTGTGTGGACACATGTCTTCATTTCTCTTGGGTATATACCTGGGAGCAGAATTGCCGGGTCATATGGTAACTGTGTTTGACCACTTGCAGAACTGCCAGGCTGTTTTCCGGACTGTACTATTTTACATTTTCACCAGCAACGTGTGAAAGTTATTTCTCCTCCTTGCCACCAACACTTGTTGTTGCTTGTCTTTTTGATCGTAGCCGTCCGGTGGTGTGAAACGGCATCTGGTGGGTTGGATTTGAGTCTTCCTGAGACTGCTGATGTTGAGCGGGTTGTCATGTGTTTATTGGCCTTCCGTATTTCTTCTTTGGAGAAATGTCTTATCTCCTTTGCCTAATTTTTAATTGTATAACTTGTCTTTTTGTTGTTGAACTTTCAGAACTCTTTATTTTGGGTTCTAGACTCTTATCAGATATATGATTTGCAAATATTTTTTTCCCATTTTGTGGGTTATCTTTTCTTGTGTATCCATTTATGGGGAATGACTTTAGAGACTCCAATCTGGGTATTAGAGGCATTACACTTTTTGAATTCTAGAAACCAACCTGAGGACCCATCCAATAGCCTCAGAAGCTCCGGGAATAGGGCCTTGGGTTGTAAGGAGCAGCCTTGCCCAGTCCCCTTGTCTCACAGGGGTGCTAAGGGACAGAGGAGGGAAGCAGCTTGCCCAGGGCCACACAGCCTGGCTGCTCTGTGGCCGTAGGGCACTAGAGTCGGTCCCCAGTTTATACCCACTGCTCCTCTAGGGGTCCCCAGCCTAGCTGGGCTCACGTCCTCCAAGCCTGCAAACCCAGCCACTTCCTTCACCTGGGTGTCCCTGCTCTGTCCCTTTGCCTGGGTGTCCCCACTCTACTCTGTTGCTCTCAGCCTCCCTCCTCCTTCAAGGCCTTCATTGGCTGTCCCAGCTCGTCCTCAGAGGACAAGCTTCTATGGCACCCAGGAGGTGGAGGGTGGGAGGTTGCACCTGGACAAATTTGGGGAAAAAAATGGGATCAACCAAGGTAAATTTTCTTTCCTCTAGGACTCATCAGGGTCTTTAACATGCTGTTGTGTATGACGAATGTCAAGGAATTTAATTGCCCAAATCTAGAAGCAATCAAGATGTCCTGTAGTAGGTGACTGGTAAATAAACGGTGGCACATCCAGATGATGGAATATTCAGTGTTCAAAAGAAATGAGCTATCAAGCCATGCAGAGACAAGGCAGAACCTTAAATGCACGTCACTAAGTAAAGAAGCCAATCTAAAAAGGCTGCGTATTGTCTGATTCCAACTATATGACATTCTGGAAAAGGCGAAACTGTGGAGACAGTAAAAAGGTCAGGGGTCACCAGGTGTCAGGGGAGGATGAGAAGGATTTCCAGGCAGGGCAGCTGTTCCGTGTGATGCTACAATGGTGGACTCCGGGTGATGATGACGTGGCACTGTGGTTCGTTATTCATAACCCGCATGCCACACAGACGCAGGGTGTTGAGGCTGTGTGTGTGGGGAGGGGTCTATGGGAATGCTCTACTTTCTGATCAGTTTTGCTGTGAACTTAAAACTGCTCTAAAAATAAGTCTATTAATTTTAAAATGTGTGTGTATATATATATCAGGGAGTGATAAGTGTTAAATAGAAAAAATAAAGCAGGTGAGGGCTAGGGAGTGAGGGGGATGGGCTGGCTGTTTTGGATGGGGTGGGAGTGGGGGTTAGGGATGTTTATCGCAGACTTAAGGCAAGGAACCCAGCGCTGTGGCTGTCAGGGGAACAGCACCCCGGCACGGGAGGCGAGAGTGCGTGGCAGATGGGGAGGGTAGGAGGCTGACTGGGGAGACTTTGGGAGGGAGAATGGACAGGCCTCCCCAGGAGTGTCCTCTGCCCGCTAGGAGCACACACAGGGGCGCATCTGAGGAGGACCTTGGTTTTCTCTTGAATGAGAGAAACAACAACAGCGCATTTCCCTCTGGATGGGAGAGATTCTGCAGTGAGCAAACCGGGCATGGAGTGCGTTGGAGTGATGCTGGTGGGGGGGAGTGTGGATGGGAGGGGCTGCGCCCACGGGAGCAGAGCCCAGGGTGGGTGCAGGGCCCTGGGGTGTTGTCTCTAGACAGCTCCCTTTTTTTCCAAGGATAAGCAGCGCAGTCGTCAGCTGAGGGTGAAGAAAGAGGAGGTGTTGTGGAAACATTTGTCTTCCAGCGGTTCTCACAGCCCCATGTGAAGCAGGCACCGTCAGCCCTGCTTTGCAGATGGAACACGGTGGGGGCAGGGGGTGACTTGCCAGGAAGAGACTGGACTGCATTTGCACTGTGTCTGAGGTTCCAGGGGCACCGAGTGTGGATATGGGGATGCGACTGCACCCTGCCCTTCCCGCCCCGGGCCTGGTCCAACCTGCACCAGCAGGGAAGACACCAGCCTGGACAGGGGAGGGGCTGCCCCTGGGCCACACAGCGAGGGTGCCATTGCCGCTTGGGCCTCTTCCCTCCTCCCCAAGTGCTAGCGGGTGCAATGCCCCTGGGCTGCTCCGCTCCCTCTCCCACCCACCCTGTGAGCTGCCTTCCACGGCTCCTTCCTTCTGCCTCGGAGCCTTGGTTCAATTGCTCAACTTGTGGGACGGTGTCTACTCTCCACTTCAGCAGACCCCAGCTGAGCGCTTCCCAACCCCGGCTGCACGTTAGTTTTCCCTTTTTTTGGAGACAAAGTCTCACACTGTTGCCTGGGTTAGAATGCTGTGGCGTCAGCCTAGCTCACAGCAACCTCAAACTCCTGGGCTCAAGCGATCCTCCTGCCTCAGCCTCCCAAGTAGCTGGGACTACAGGCATGTGCCACCATGCCCGGCTAATTTTTTCTATATATTTTTAGTTGGCCAATTAATTTCTATTTTTAGTAGAGATGGGGTCTCGCTCTTGCTCAGGCTGGTCTCCAACTCCTGAGCTCAAATGATCCACCTGCCTCGGCCTCCCAGAGTTTTAGG
This sequence comes from Lepilemur ruficaudatus, assembly GCA_963574885.1. NCBI lineage: Eukaryota > Metazoa > Chordata > Mammalia > Primates > Lepilemuridae > Lepilemur > Lepilemur ruficaudatus. The sequence goes on from CAUYRT010004150.1 coordinate 16,962, forward strand.
ATTACAGGCGTGAGCCACCGTGCCCGGCCCTCTGCTCAGTTCTATAGAAGGAGGAGGTGGCTTTCATACACACAGACAAGAGGAACTTGCTGTGAAGGCAAAATCCTGGTGAGAAAGGCAGCGAGGACGAGGGCGGCGTGTGCTGGCGCACATACCCGGGCCAGAGGTCCACTGTAGACGTGGCCATGAACGTCTACGTGGAGAACTTGGCTTTCAGAGGCCTGAGTCCAGCTCTGTCACTCCATGGTGGCCGGCAGCGTTCAGTGTGCCCTGGAGCTGGGGTGTCAGCGTTCAGATTCCAACTCTGACTATAATTGAGGACGACCTTGGACTTAATTTCTTTGTGCCTTGATATTATCATGTAAAATGGGGGATAATGGCCCTTCCCTCATAAGGATTCATGAAGATTAAATGAGTTAATACATGCAAAGGGCTTTTGAGCAGAGCCTGGCACAGAGTAAATAATTAGGATCCCGGGTGGCATTCAATAGATGACAGCTGTGGTTATTAACCTTCCAGCTGTGTGGCCTTGGGCAGACCCATTCCAATTTCCTTGCCTTTAAAGCCTCTCCTGCTGACCTTACAGGGTTATGGGGAACGCACGCGGTGGGACACATAAAGGAATTCTGTAAACTTGAACATGCTAGACAAATGTTGGTTGTTGCTGTAACCAAGACTCTGGGACACAAATCCCAGATAATTATTCTGAGCTCCCTTCTCAAGTTTTAGCTTTGACTTCTCTGCTTTCTTCCTGGCTAGAGCAAAGAAAGTTCAAAGGAGAAAAAACGAACAGTCGGCCAAGATCTTGAGGACAGATATGCTGAACATGTGGCCGCCACCCAAGTGCTACCCTGGGACAGTGGGACGACAGCCTGGAAGGGCCAAGTGTTGCTTCCTGAAGCCCGAAAGAGATGGCAGTTGTTGGAGGACACGCTAACCATCCAAGGCCTCCCTACGGAAGGGTACCGGGCTCTGTACCACGCCGTGGTGGAGCCGATGCTGCGGAACCCTTCAGGGACCCCCAAGAGGTACAGCTTGGAGTTGGGCAAGATCATCAAGCAGAAGCTCTGGGAGGCTCTGTGCAGTCAGGCTGCCACCCGGGAAAGTGCTCAGAGGGACCCATTCCCAGGCAGGAAGCATCTAGATGCCCAAGAGCAGCCTATGCTCAGGAAACGGCCCAAGTTGAAGAGTGAAAAATAGGAACAGGAACTCATGGGATTTGGATATTCTCTGCTAGATGTCTGAAAAATAAACACCTCTTTTGCACTTTCCATGTAATCTCAAGAGTGCTTTACATATTAGTGACTACCCTCTCAGCGAAGCAAGACAAATGGGTGCCGGATTCACTCAAGACCAAGAGCCTCTCTCACCATGATTAGGAAATTTCGAAGGCTAGATGCTTGCAGGTTTTTTCCAACAAGGGCTTGAGGGTCTCTCAGTCTTCCAGGCAGGAAAAGCCTGGCAGACGAAGCGGATGGTTATAGCCAGCCTATGGTTCCCTATTTTTTTTTTGAGACAGAGTCTCACTCTGTTGCCCGGACTAGAGTGCCGTGGCATCAGCTTAGCTCACAGCAACCTCAAACTCCTGGGCTCCAGCGATCCTCTTGCCTCAGCCTCCCGAGTAGCTGGGACTACAGGCATGCGCCACCATGCCCGGCTAATTTTTTCTATGTATTTTTTAGTTGTCCAGCTAATTTTTTATTTTTAGTGGAGATGGAGTCTTGCTCTTGCTCAGGCTGGTCTTGAACTCCTGAGCTCAAATGATCCTCCCGCTTCGGCTTCCCAAAGTGCTAGGATTACAGGCGTGAGCCACCGTGCCCGGCCTGGTTCCCTATTTTTTAAAAAGTAGACTAAGTAAAGTTCTTGATCACTGACTACCACTTTCCCCAGCTCCCTCCACACGGGGCTGAGCAGAGAGCTTACCACCACTTCAAAGACATAAATCCACACTCCAGCAGATCCTCTCCGTGACACCACCTAAATCCCCAATAACCCGGGGCCTATGCTAACAGGAGAGGGTGCTATACAAAGGCTTCCACAGGCAAGCTCAAGTTAAAAAGCACTGCCCCATGCAAACACCTGTCCTTTGTAGAATCTACAGTCCTTTACCAAACAGAACAATGACAACCCATAACACATACTTGATAAAATTGTATTTTTTTTACAGTCATTTGTACAACTTGTTACAAAACCATAGAAGACTACAACTTGTTTTAAATCATTTTTGGTCTGCAAATATGTAAAATCTGTGTGCAATTATCATGTATTTACAGGGCCTTGTGTTAGTCATTTTCAATGATTATTCCAACAATGTCACACTCTCAACATAAGACATGGCTTAAGATAAATATATTAGTAAATAAATATTCTGAGAACATATTTCCATAAATGAAATGTGCTGCTATACATATACAGAATATACATAAGTTGTTTTCTAGCTTTTAAAACATTTTTAAAAAATGGTAATGTTGGAAAAAGAGCCCTTAGACCATTTTATTACAAAATCTTTACAGCAAAGTCTTTACAAAATATCTTTAAGTGCCATGCGAGAAATTAAAAAAAAAAGTTTTAAAATAGTGCCTTGTTAGACCAACACAACAGCGTTTATATAAAGAGTAGAAAAAGGCAGTTCTGTTTAAAAAACAATACTCTTGATTAGTAATTCTTAGACCTCATTTTAAAAGCATTAGTCTTGCATGAACTTCGAGGAGAGACTAGCAGCACATAAGGGGGGTTCTGAGCAGGGGGACAGCAGATGGGGCTTTATTAAGGGGGGGCTTGGGTTTGGAGGAAATGGGGACAGGGCTGAGAGAGATAAAGCCACCTTACCGGGGCTGTGTCCATAAACAGGTACCTTGTTGGTCAGAACACCCAATCTTCCATTTTCAGCTGGTTCTAGAACTCTTAAGTTTCCATGGTTGTCCTACACCCAGGGCTGGGTCGCTTGGCCATGCCCAACCGTCACACCCTGACTTGGAGGGGTTTCTCAGTGGAAACCGAGATGCCCCCAGTTTCTGTGGCTATATAACCATTACACACCACTGAGAGTCCGCTGCAAAAGGTACTTATCATTATAGGAGTCTTGCAATTTCAAAGAGGACATTCCTTTCGATTTAAATGGTGATGAAATAAGATATTTGGTTATTTTATCCTGTGATTTCCCTGATAAGCTAACACAAATTTAAAAAACAATGGTTAATATTTAAGGTTTTAAAAGTTCATTTTTTAATTAAAATTGTTTCTCTTGCCATCTGCTGTTATCACTCTTTCGAGTGAAAATTGGACAAATTTATTTTAATAAGCTCAGTGGAAGCCACATTCTCTACTCATCTGTTTATTGCTTAAGGCTACTGAGGAGTGGTTTTCCAGCCAGGGCTAAAGAAAGCCACTCTAGGAGTACGGTTTCAGAAAAGGAAGATAATATGCACCCAAAGGCATTAAAAACAAAAAAGCAAAACCACAAACAAACAAAAAAATCTCAACAATGAGAAGCTGCTTTTTGCAGTTCATGTTAAAAGCCATACCCCCCTTTCCTAAAACCACGTCATGCAAGCTGTTGTCCTCAGCAGCTGCTACTCCTGGCCTGAGAAATAAAGGCGGCTCGGATCACATGTCAACAGCTTAGGCGCTTCTCACACCCTCGCCAACAGGTGTGCTGGGCACAGCCCGGGGAACAACCCCTAAGGGACTGCATCCCACAGGCTGGAAGACAATCTCAGTGCAGTGAGTCCCTAAGTGGCAAATGGCTTGATCATTTGATGCTGGAATTTCTTTGTTAAATCCTGGCTAGAAATAAGTAAATTTCCTCATCATACACTGGGGTTTTTAAGAAAAAAGGATTCTGATATAGTGAGATTCTCATTGAAAACATTCTTATCTGGACCCTGGGCTAACTTCCTGTGAGCCCGACCAGAGAGGGGTCATCACAGTTGCCTGGCAACCCAGAGTGGTCCTTATTTCCCTGCCTACAGGGGCCACATCCCAAGGTTCCTAGTCCACAAATGAGCTTTTAGATCCAATGGGCCAAACTTTTTCAGATGGCAACAAATATCTGAATGAATGAAGAAATAAAAATGACCAGAAGAGTTAGTGAATACAAAGGCTAATATAGTTTCCTCTAAAAAATTTTTTTTAAGAACAAGGAATACATTGGACAAAAAGGATGACAATCCCTGATCTGAAATAGCTTTAAATAGATTCTCTCTCCCTTTTAAAAATGAAACATCTTAAAAACAAAACAGTTTGGGTTTTTAAACTCTCCCCCCTCCCCCTTAAAAAAAAAAACACCAAAAGGCTGGAAAAATACACAAAAACCTACCCTTTGGGTCTAAACTATCTGATAGTCTCCCTCTCTCTGTCTCATGGAAAATCAATACATAATAGTGCATTAGGCAGACAGGATAGCAGACATTTGCAGATGAGATGAGCAATTTCAGCCATGAGGCAGAGGGCTGATTAACCCTGAAGCAGTGCCTCCATGGGGAAACGGGATGGGAAAGGTATCATTCAAATGGAGCTCAGTGCAGACCTCATGGGGTCTGGGCACGTGCCCCCAGGGAGGCAGCCCAAGGAAATAGCAGCCGAGGGGTGTGGCTGCCCCCACACAGACGCATGCGCACAGGCACGCCCCAGCTGGGTTGGTGGAGAGCACCCTCCCCAAGCCCCATCAGACACCAAGGCCACAAAACTATATTCCTCCTGGGTGTTTGCCCCCCCCACACACCCATCGAGCCATTTCTGCAGCCAGTGGCAGGAAGCCCAAGATATTTTTGCAAAGGACTCCAATGTCAGGACCACCAAGGGGGGACAGCCTCCTCTTCCCTGCCCCAGGGGTCAGAGTTCAAATAGAGGACCTCCCCAAGAACACTGCCCTTATTATGACCTGGATCTCTGCTAAGATCAGGGCCGTGAACTCTTGTCACTTTCCTTGGGACAGTGATTCAAGGGGACAGGTTGAGGATACTAGGCAGAATCGTCTCTGTCACCCTAGAGCTTCTGGGGCAGTGGCTTGCCCTGACTCCCCAGTGCTGCAGACCTCATGCACCCTATTTCTAGCTGTTTCCATCACCTGCCTAAAGGTGTGGGCTGGAGAGGAATGGCTTCCGAGAGGACCCGATGCTTTGTACATTGGGATTTGCCACAAGAAAGAAAGAGGCAGCTTTGCATTGTTCCTCAGAGTTTGTACCCATATCAACTAGCTTTTCTTCAAGTTTCTGGTTCATTTTCTAAGGCAGGTGTAGCCCTGAGCTTTTCAAAGGCCTGAGCTCCCTCCAGGGAGACAACAGTATCTACACATGATGTGGTTCATTTAATGCAGCAGTGATATTTTTTTTTCTTTTTCAGCAAAAGTTGGCAGTTAGGGTTCTTTAAAATATATATTTAAATAACTTTTTACATTTACATATAATATCTTTAAAAAAAAAACAAAGCAGAGAACTCAATTCCACACACCTCGGAACCCCAAGCACACACACTTTACAAAACAGAATTAACATGTTATCAAAAGAGGCAAAGGACTCAGAGAATTTTGTCTGTTGGTTTGTTAATGTGGGGAGGGGGCGGGGTGGTTTTGCCACAAGTGGCTCACATTTTGGGTTGAGAAGGAGGGCTCTCTTTATTACCACTTTTGTGTGTTTGTCAAAGCTAAAAAAAAAATTTTTCTTTTTTTTTTTTTGTTTTTGAAGGAAGCCAGAGTTTGGAGTCTCCATACAGTTTCCGATTTCCAGATAAGAGTTCCTTCCGAGCTCAGGCTCCCGTGCTGCTGCTGTCTGCCGGGCGAGATCCTGGGAGAGAGAGGACAGTCATTAGGGGAGGAAGCCAGCACCGCAGGGACCAGGCAAGGGACTCGGGTGGCCCCATCCCTGGCGTGGGTCAGGCCTGTAGGAAGTGACAGCTTGCAATGGCACACAGGTTATGTGTATGCCACAGGGCTGAGGCAGGGCTCCTCTTCCAAGAGGGGCTCAGTCTGGGCCCCCTGGAGAGCCAGCCTCCCTCCCCTGGACTTGTCGAGCCTTTTAGAAGCCCTTAGGTAGCATGAAAACACAATGTACACGTGACGTTCACTGGGCGGCCAGTGTGTGTCGGGCACTGGGAAGGGCAGAGAGGGCCCCTCACGGAGCTTGCAGGCCTCAAAACAAAGTAATTTAGGATTGAGATGACTTAGGAAGTAAATGGACTGTGTGAAAGTGACTTTGAAAGGGGCCAGAGGGTCATTTAAGCCGAGATCTAGAGGAGAGAAGTAGGGCCAAGGTCTGGGGGCTGGAATGAGCTTGGCACATGGGCGGAACAGGTCAGAGGCCACAGGGGGCTAAAGCAGCCAGCAAGGAGAGAAACGGGATTTGGTCAGACGGGTTGGTCAGGGCCAGATCACACAGAACTGGGCAAGGAGTTAACGTTTGTGAAATCCTAAAGGTAAACCACAAAGACATCAACCTGTGTTTCAAAAAAGGCCATCCTGGCTCCCAAATGGAGCAGAAGGCAAGACCAGCAATAGCAGACCAGTCAGAAGGGGAAATGGGGCTGGACTGAGGGGGATAGCCGGCGGGTGCAGAGAACAGTAGATACATTTGGGACGTGGAACTTGTCGCAGTGTTACTCACAGGTACTAGGCTGCACAGTTTATTACTGAGACAAAAATGTTTAGAAATTTTATAGCAATCTGATGTCTGTTGAATCTAATAAGAACTCTGACTTGTATTTTACATGTCTTCTGCTAAGTTTCATTCTCCTGGGAATTCATTTTTACAGACTAGGGAAAAAACAAGCAAATGTGGTCCTGCAGACAAGTTGAGAAACCCAGGACGCTGTATCGTGAGGGGCAGGGCGGGCACAGGGATGGCGTCTGGGTTTCTGGCCTGGACATCTGGGTGGTGAGCCTTGGCGAAGGGGCAATGAGATCACTGCTGTGGATGTGACATGCAGGGCAGCCGGGGAGGCATCTAGGGGAGGGGTTGCAAGATCATGGAAGCAGAGGGCTCACTGGGTCTAAAACTCAGAGGAAGGGACAGGTTGGGGAATAACTCACTCATTAGCCACAGACAGTGTTTAAATCCAAGAGTGCAAAGGAGACTGAGGGGAGAGAAGAGGACCCCCATGGAAACTCCTGCTCTTGCCTATTGCCATTTCCTCTCACCTGCAGCCTCAGTGGCCGTGGCGATAGACTCCTGAGTGTCCTGGGGGGCACTGGGGAAGCTGGCCCTGGTGGCACCCACCTCCTCTGGAGGGCACACAGGACGTGGTGGCACCCCGGCCTGGCAGCACAGAACCTGCTCCTCTTCCTGGGCTGCTCCCAGGCCCCTGCGGGGCCGTGGGGCATCTGGGCCCGAAGTCCCACCCCAGGGGCAGAGGCTGTGGGTCCCTTGGCAGTCCGAGGGCAGGCCCAGGTCACAGTCCACATCCTCCGGAATGATGGGGATGCGCTGGCTCAGGTCCCGGGCCCCGGGGAAGCAGCCGGGCGGGGGCTCCTCGGCGAGCGTGTACTGCACGCTCACTGAGTAGTCCTCCGTGTAGCAGCCGCCGCCCGCTCCACTGCCCCGGGCCACCTGCTTCTCTTCATAGAAGCAACAGGGCAGGCCCTCGTACTTCACCCCATCTGTCCTGGGCAAATGGTCTGGGTGGAAGCCATGCAGGCCCCGGGAGCTTCCCGGCTGCGGCTCCCCACCCATGGGGCCACAGCCCTCATAGAGCAGGGAGCCCAGGAGCAAGGCGCTGCTGCCGGCTGCCCCTGCCCCTGGTCTGGAGGGCTGGGGCTCACAGCAGCAGGCGCAGGATGGCACCTCGTAGCCCCCCCTCCAGGTCCTCCTGAGGTCTGGGGCGGCCCCAGGAGAAGCCTCGAGCCCCACTTCTGAGGTAGAGCTGTTGGGCCCCCTGTGCTCCAGGGAGGAGCTGCTGCTGTAGTTCATCTCCAGGCTGCAGGTGGACAGCTGGTCCCCCGAGGGGGAGGCGGGCCCCGGCCAAGGCTCTCCCCACCCGGCACCGTGAGCAGGCGCCGCTGGCAGCTCCTCAGGCGGCGGGGAGCCCTCGAAGCGCACAGCAGGCCCCCGGCCCAGGCTGCCCGAGCCCCCCGCCTCGCTGGCGTGGCAGGGGCTCCGGCTGCGGTAGATGAAGGGGTCATAGTCGCTGCTGAGGGAGCTGCGGAAGGTGGAGCAGCTTCCGTACACGCCCTGGTTGCTGACCTCGGTGCAGTCGACCACCGAGTCGCTGGAGGAGCAGTGGCACTGGCCAGAGCTGCTGCTGCTGCTGCTGTCACTGCCCGGGCAGTCAGCCAGGTAGCCACTGCACACGGAGCGGTGGCCGTGGTAGCAGCTAAAGCTGGACGTGCTGCCGCTCTCCAGGTGGGAGGGGGGCGCCACGTGCACCACGGTGGGGAAGAGTAGGCTGCCGCTGCCGCCCGGCGGGAAGGCCCGGGCTGGGCCCCTGGCAGCGAGGCTGGGCAGGGGCTGCCCCTCCTGCTCGGGGTAGCTGAGGCCCTGGAAGTAGTAGTGTTGGTACATGGTCTCGTACTGGGAGAAGCAAGCTGCCTTGGAGAAGCTGCGGCCGCTAAACTTGGGCCTGCGGAAGGGGTGGGCTGGCGAATAGGCCCGGTGCTCCAGGCCACAGCGGTGGGCGGCCAGCGTGTGGTCCAGGTGCAGAGGTGGGTAGCCGCGGATGTAGGCGGGGGCCTGTGGAGAATAGAGGCTCTGCTCCCCGTGCCGGTCCATGGTCAGCAGCGTGACGGGGTTTCCGTGGGAGTCCATGCTTGTCCTAGTAGGGTAGGCTGGGATGGCATTGGTCCTGTGCACGCGGCCGGGGTAATGCACCGGCAAGGTCACCCTCTGCTGCCGACCCCGTGAGAGGTTGCTTGTCTCCACACACATGGCACTCGGGTTTCCCTTTTGTTCTGCGGAGAAGCAGAGGAAACAAAGTAAAGTGATATCAGGGGCTAAAGAGATTTAAAAAAAAAAAGGGCAAAGACCAAAGAAGTAGCAGGCCTGGTGTCCACCCTTATGACCCTGCCCCATCCAAGCTGCCACCAAACTCTGTGAAAGCCACCTCCCTGCTGCTCTGCCCGACACGGGCACTACTGGAACCTACAAAGAGGGACAGAGATGCAAGGTGCAAGTCCTCCCTCACCCCCGTCCAATAAACACAGTGACCAGGCACAACAGTGCAAGCCTGCCACTGCATACTCGTCATCTCTTGTGGCCCTGGGGACAACCCCATGGTCCTGGACATGGGCAAGTGACGTTACTGTCATTGCTACTAAAGAGTTTGGGAGCCCAGGCCTGGAGAGGCTAGACATCTTGCCCAAGGTCAGGAAGCTGGTTAATATGAAGCCCTAACTTGTTTGTGGCGATTCTTAATGCCAGGTGTTCCCTTGGGAGGTGGAGCCGACCTCCAAAACCTGAGGCCACCACGCTGCAAGGCCCAAGCACGGTGCTGCTTGCTCCCAAGACTGTGGCGTGTGCCACACTCCAGGTAGGCACTTGGTGGGGACAGTGTCCTCCGACTTGACTCTTCGGCAACAACCTAGGCGGGCGAAGTTACCTATGATGTTGTGGCGACAGTGGGGGCAGGTGTGGTGCTGCAGCAGCCATGGGTCCACGCACTTTCTGTGAAACCGGTGAGTACAGGGGATGACCCGGAGCTCCTGGGCAGGGAGAGAGGGGACACAGCCTGAAGGGCAGGCACAGGTGGGAGGGCATTTCTGCCTTCTGCCCCGCACATGCTTCCTTCCGTGGGCCGAGGAGCCCTGCTGATCGTGCCAGTGCCCTTCCCCACCCTCCTCCCTGCCTCCAGCTACAGGTCAGCTCTGTCCCCTGGAGGCGGGGCTGACGTACATGTGCTAGAGAGAAGAAAACTGCCCATCAGCCAGCCCCAACTACAGGGAAGACCAAAGTTTTCTGCTGGCCAGGGTAGGCCTGGGGTGTGGAGGGAGGCCTAGGTATACCAAGATATTACGTATCTCCAAGGGGGTGGCTGCCACCGGGTACCACAGAAGGGGACGAGTAGAAAGGAAGATGCTCAGGACTCACAATTGACAAGTGGACAGCAAAGTTCTCCTGTCCCTTCTTTTACTGGACCCTGAACACTCACCACATGGGCACATGCTTTATAACAAAAGCAGTCTATTTGGACTGAGTGTGATGGGGTTTTCTGGCACAGAACCATCTCTGGAGTTCCTGAGCCTAAGCACCCTCCAAATTTGCTAATTTTACTTTGTTTTTCCATTTTCTGACCTGTCCAACACAGTAACATTCAAATTAATTCCTAATATTTGGCCTGACAGAGTGCCAAAAGATCTACCTGTATTTTAATTTTTTCATGTCATCTTCGTGATCACCTGGAATGCTGGTCAGTCTCCGGCCCACGCCAAGCGCAGGGACAGAAAATGAAGTCACTTGCCCAAGATCACAAAGCTAGAATCCACCTGGGCCAGGATTAGAACCCAGGCAACTCAGAGTCCATGCAACAATCTATTAAATATTATTCTAAAGGCCGCTGCAAAAACTCAGTTTTCATCCAACAGTCTATACAGCAGTGGATCAGTTTCAAAGGGGCATCAAACACCTGCAATTCTTTTTCTAAATTTTTTTTTCTTTTTCCTGAAGAAGAGCAGCGGGTAAAACGTCTGCAATTTTTAAGTGGTGTGTTCCCTGCCCCCCAAGTATATATACATTTGTATCTATCTAGAGAACAACAGAGCAAAGTGTCAGAATGGTAACAATGGGTGATTCAAGGTGACCGAGACATATACATAGTACTATTCTTGCAACTTTTCTGAAGGTTTGAATATTTCAAAATAAAGAGCTACAAGAGAAAAAGGGACAGCAAATCTTTTGTCTCTTTGTAAGTAAAAATCACCAATTATGTATCAAGTCAAGCCTCAGAGATTTCAGAAGAACAATTCTAAAGCAAGTCAGTGTGTGAATGTTCTTAACCAGGTATTTTCTGGCCTACTGTATATTTCTGATCAACTTTTGAAATCCCTTGTGTCAGCTGGGTCCTCTGGAGTGTGTGTCTCTGCATTGCAGCCACCCTCTTGGGGGAAGTGGTTAGAACATCCCAGACCATCCCACCTGGAGAGCTGGGTGAAGGCCTTCAGTGTGGGAAAGGACAGGGGCCCTGTCCTTCTGGGTCCTGGGCACCTCTGCTGACCTGTTCACCTCAGCCCTACCCAGGATGGGCCCCGCCCCTGCCATTACCTCTCCATCGATGTACTTCTCTAGACAGATGGCACAGTCGGACGTGGAGCTGCTGCTGAGTGTGTCCAGGGCCCCACAGCTCCCCTCCCGGCGCCCCTTGCTCTTGGAGTTGAACTTTCTGGTTTCCATCTTCTCCAGAGCCTGCACAGCCAGCCTGTTCATGGAATTCTGCAGAGCATAAAGGGGTCTGTGTTAGGGTCTTCTACGTATAACAGTGGTGGGTCACCCCCGGGCCATGTACTCAATGCACTGGGACAAGCAAATACTTCTTATCACGCCACAACAGAATTTTGAGAATCACTCAAAACTCAGACTGCCATAGCACCTATATTCCAGACCCCTGGAGTGTCCACGATATCAACCCATCGACGTAGGCTTTTCCCAAGGGGCAGTGCTAGCAGAATCTCCCCTTCAATTTGAAGGCTGGGGTCTCCTTCCATTACTTGGCCCTGCCACTTGCCAATTCTGTTAGACCCCAAGTTATTAACCTGCTCTACAAGGGTTCCTCCTCTCTCTGTTGAAGGAAGTAGTGAGGGTGAACGTTATTCTGTCCGTGGTGGCCACTCGACCCTCACGAGAAGTGAAGCAATTCTCTTGACAGGCTGCCCACCAAGAGTCACCATCTCTCTCCGGGGACGTGACCCTACCATACATTGGAGAGCCTAGAACCCTGTTTACTCTTTCACCACCCTCCACCTCTGAATCTTTTCTTCCTATAAGCACACGGTGTGGCCACTGGCGTGCTGCCGTGGCAACTGGTTTTCAAGAATCACCCGGAGAGCTCTGTAGACTGGGGAGTCTGGGGTTCTGCACTCCTGCCAAGCTCCAGGTGACGCTGCTGCTGGACCACAGATCCTATCTGTGGGGCAAGGCTCTAGCGTGTCACATTAACGTTTGTTTAAACATGTCCTTTGACAAACTGGCTGGAGACGCCCCCAGCGCTTGGCCTTTGCAGGGCTGGCCCTTTCAGAACAGAGAAGGCGGAGTGCTAAGTTTTGCTCTTGTTCTTCTCCATCTCTGCTGTTTCCCGGCCACTGTGAACAGGCTGTGGAGCCGAGCCTACAGCTGGGAGAGGCCGAGCCTTGGTTGTGGCAGGGCAATGGGGGTCACGTCCGCAGGCTGCACAGAGGACTCACCTGACTGCGTCGCTGCTTCAGCTTGATTTTGACGAGGAGGATGAGGCAGACCAGGGAGACCACGACGAAGAACGCCAGGAAAATCCCCATGTCAAAGTATTCAGTGGGTTGCTGGAATAGAACACAGGCACGGTGAATCTCGGCCTCTCTTCAGCCCGGCCATCGGCACCTGGGCCGCTGGATGAGGACAGGGGACTGGGGTGAGCCTCCCCTCAGTTTGCAGGAAACTCCTGGGGTTCTGCATGCACCCACACGGTGTGCTCCTGAGGACCAGGTAGTGCCTTCAGTGTGGCCAGGGGGAGGCCTGCAGGGGTCTCAGCCAGGCCCCCAGTAGCCAAGGGAACTCTGTTCACAAAGCCTGGCTCTTTACGGAATAGCACAACGTTTGCTGTAACCAGTAAGAAAGGCCCTTCCAAATAAACACAAATAATCACATTTACAGGACAAAAGAGTGAGTGTCATGTTTTGAGGGAACAGTGATTACTAACCATATAATTAATGGTTTACAACAACTCAGAAAATTGTACGCTGCTTCCACAAATATCAGCTTCCACTACAATGAGTCATATTTACCAAAGCACTCTTTTTTCCTTTAAAAAGAAGCCAGCAAGTCAGTTCTTCTGAAAATTCCCTCTAGTTTTAGTTCCTCATGGCACACTGCTTCCTAAAACCTTGAAGCCACCTCATCTAGTACACGCATTTAGCCAACAGAGCTTTGCTAAACAGATGCTATGTATATTTAGTTACTTTGCACGTGTGAAACAATCATCCTACACGTCAATGTCCCAGTATGTGTGAGGACGAAATAAAACACATATGGGGCAACCATGGAATCCCAGCCCCGTTGACAGCTATCTTTTCTAGACCCAAATGTAAGTTAGGAAGTTTCAATGAGGCAATTCACCCTACGGGAAGAAAGAAGTACAGGCCTCTTCTCTAGTGTCTAGGTCAAGCGGAATAAAGAGACACAGGAAGCCAGGTACTGGGTATCCCACCCCTTCAGGCCTCCTCAGTTTGCCTTTCAGAGGGAGATGGGATGGAAGAGAAAGGATGAGAGGTCGCCAAGAGGGAATGCCAGGTGGAACAGACCAGACACCTCTTAGCAGTGATCATCTATGTCTGGTAGGATTTGTCAAATTCCCTATAAAGGAACATGGGTGAAATTTCTCTCTGGCCTCCAGCCCTACAGCTGATCTAAACCTGCTGGCCCCCAGGGTAGGCCGACATTTTAGATAGAAAAAAGACAGGAACGAAAGCCCAAAGCCTGAGGAAAATATGGGCCCAGGGAGTAGCAGAGGAGGCACTAAGCCTGGGCCAGCCAGCGCGGAGGCTCACTCGCAGGGGGCGGTGCTGGATCCGTGCTCGAGCCACTTTCTGCTTGTTCACAATGTTCATCAGCTTTATGGCGTCTGCGCCCTTTACGTACACCACCGGCCTCTTGAGCGGGTCTTCTGAGGCCTGGTTTAGCTAAGGAAAAACAGCAAGCCCTGGTTAAAAGACATACTTTAAGAAGCAGGAGACAGAAAGAAAAGGCTGAAAAGAACATTCAATACCCATCTGGAAATCCTCAAATGCTTCAAGCATTGTAGCCTTGGAGCTCTCAGAAGGGCAAGGCTGAGAATGTTACTTGTTTCAGGGCAGGCTAAAGGCCCATAAAGGTCTTTGAAAACGTACCCCCCACCCCAATCCCCTAATTCCCTGGCTCTTAACCTCTCTCAATACACCTCCCTTGGGTATGATGTCCAAACGTGAACATCTAACTTCAGCAGACGAGTGCAAAGGCCCCAAGATGAGGGTGACATGACTATAACAAGCAAAGCTAACTAAAGAGCCTGCAGCACTGGCGGGGCCCAAGGAATTTACCTGGTCGATAGCTTCTGGGTTTTCAGACACATCAAAGATGACTGCAGTAGCTCCTCGCTGCACTGCTCGCTTGGCCTGGCAGAGTAAAAAAGAGCAGGTTGGCCCTCTGGTCCGCTTACCCTTCCAAGGCTGGCCTTGGCAATGAGGCCTGCAATCGAATGCATGATCTGTAACGTAACGTGACTTCGGGCATGTTACCTAACTTTCCTATGCCTCAATTTTCCCATCTCAATAAAAGAGGACAATGCCTACCTTGCATGGTCATCCCGAGAACCAGATGACTTAGAATAGGTGAAAATAAGTAACTAGGTACTCAATAAACTTTTTCCTCCCTATCCAGCTCAAACGCTAAAAGCGAACTACAAATCAACAACAAACCCAGTCAGCACAGGGGTACTGGTTTCAGGATTTTCTGCTATGAACACAGAGCCATGGGCAACCAAAGCAAACGCCTTTGGTCCATCTCACATGGCCCCTTCTTCCTTCCCATGTCACCCAGTAAGAACAGCATATTGAATATTTCTGAATGAATCTCAAAATGGTCACTTTTAATAAGTGACACAAGCTGAAGACCTTTGCAGACACTGTCGGCGGGGGGGAGCTATGAGAAATAATTGTAAATGGAGTTTGGAGCAGTTGGCTGCCAACCCTGGCTACACATCAATAACACCACTTGGGAAGTTTGTAAAGCAGATTTCCTGGCTTGGACCACAGAGACTGATTCAGCGGGGCTGGAGTCAGGCCCAGGAAACTGAGTTCTGTAAGCCTTCTGAAGGATGCAGATGATTCAACCACTTGGGGAACTATTGATCGGAGAAATGAGATTAGAATGTTTTAGGAACAAATGAGAAGTGACAGGATTATTTTGGGGTGGTGGTGAGAGAGGATTCCTTTCCATTCTAATGAAGCTTCTGATTTCATATCCAGCTAAAGGGACAAGAGGGTAGAAGCTATGGAAGAACAAGACTTAAGATATATGCTGGCTTTCAGGAGCCTGAGTCTTGTTAGGGAAGTAAAACACCTCGCGTGTGTGTGTATATGCCAAAAATAAAAACCACACTTCTATAGGATGAGCAAATGATGGCCAGTGCTCAGAGAGCAATAGAGTCACTATTGGCCAGAGTGCTTGAGAAAGAATAATATACGAATTCCTTCCATAGGAATAATCACTCCACATTGGCGTGGCGTACAAAAGCAACCTTGCCCAGAACGTGGCTAGACCAGTGGCTCCACTGGCCCACTAGAGGGCAGTCTCCCCCCACAGCTTTTACAACAAGCAACTTCCCTGTTACTTTGTACCAAACACATAGCACCAAAAACAGCTTCAGAGAAATATTCAGGGTTACTTCAAGTTCTTCAGCAGTTTAGGAAGCGCTCTGGCACCCCGGGTGTTGTGCTGCAGAATCTGTTCTAGGCCTGTAGAGCAGCGGTCCCCAACCTTTTTGTCACCAGGGACCGGTCTCATGGAAGACAATTTTTCCACGGATGGGGAGGTTGGGGACTGGATGGTTTGAGGATGATTCAAGCACATTACATTTATTGTGCAGTCAAACTTCTCTGCTAACCATAATCTGGTTTTGCAGCTGCTCCATCACCGAATCAGTTACAACTCAGATCATCAGGCATCAGATTCTCATAAGGAGCGTGCAGCCTAGATCCCTCGCATGCACAGTTTACAGCAGGGTTTGTGCTTCTAGGAGAACCTAATGCCCCCCAACATCTGACAGGAGGTGGAGCTTATGAGGTGATGGGGGAGGGGGAGAGGGAGTGGCTGTAAATACAGATGAAGCTTTGCTTGCCTGCCTGCTGCTGACCTCCTGCTGTGTGGCCCAGTTCTTAACAGGCCACATACCAGTACCTGTCTGTGGCCCCGGGGTTGGGGACCACAGCTGCACTGGACTTTCTTTGCGAATGGAGATTCAATGTATTTAGTCTCTGCCAATTGTCCACTCCATCCTGTTTCATCACCAGAGCGCCGTACTAGGAGTCAGGAGCGGATCCTGGGAGCTCTTCTCGCTTTGACACTGAGGACCATTCAGTGAATCTTTCAGCCCCAGTTTCCCTATCTGTTAAAAAAAAATGGGCACCTATATCATTATGTCCCTTCTAGTTCCTGGTCTTGGCCATTCAACAGAGAGGCAGGGGATGAGAGCAATTCAGAAAGAACTGCAATGGCCTTGTCACCCCCCTTCAGCAAGAGGGGACATGGATGGCACAGCTGAGAAAGTGTGAGGCCAAGGTGGCATCACTCTCCTCCTCCATAAAGCTCTTTAGGGGCACAGACCCCTCTGCCTGAGGCCAACAGCTTGCGGACTCCAGAGTTAATAGTAAATAGGTGCTTGTGTTTTCTGCTTAGGTGGTATTCCAGTCTTTTTCACAAATTCTTTCCTCTGACGCAGAAGGGCCCCAAGGAACAGCATTGAAAATGAGGACATAAACAGGCCCTCTCACTCCTTGATTTGGCTTTCATCCCACAATCAAGCACATCAAACAGCACCCACGGGGAATGTACAATTCAGATGTGCCCTGAATAGGAGCACCCGTACCACCAGTACCTCCCGCTTTGATGCTGGCACACCTGGAGAGTCTAATGGCTGTGGAAAGAAAAGCTGCAAGATCTTGGGTAGGAAATGCCTTCCCGGGCCACGTGTGCCTCAGGGAAGCCATTGAGCCACGTGCCTCCTCCCGAGTCCAGGCTTCCCCGCTGCATGAGAACATGAAGTCTCAAGGATCCAGAGATTCTTGATGAGGCATGACCCATTCGGGACAGGCACAAAAGATGTTTTTAACAAAAACTAGGTGGACTGACCAGTCTCCCGGCTTCTGCAGTGAAGAGGGCAGGTCAAGAAGAAGGTGCTGAAATCCTGCTCAGAGCTTGACTTCAGACATGACTCAGCCAGGCTAATGCACAGGATCCAAGGACAAATATCTTGTTCAAGAAAATGCTTGATTCTCACAGTTGATTTACTTTTAAAAATCATAGTTAATATAAGCTGCTATTCAAGTAAGTTTGTATTTCCTACACATACCAGGACTGGACAGGAAGGGGGTCAACCTAGCATCCTATTGGGAACTTGCCTGTCAGGAACTGGCTCAGGATTTAAAATAGGCTGTGAATAATCCATATTCAGAAAATGACACCTTTATTATACTATTCCCAAAGCAAATTAAAAAGTACGGAACACTGTTTGGTCACACTTTGCCCCTTGCCCTTCATTTTCAGTTTAAAAATTGATGAAGTGGCGGGGCACGGTGGCTCACACCTGTAATCCTAGCACTTTGGGAGGGCGAGGTGGGAGGATCGCTTAAAGAGTCAGGAGTTCGAGACCAGCCTGATCAACAAGAGCGAGAGCTCTGTCTCTATAAAAAAAAAAAAAAAAAAGAAAAAGAAAAAAATTAGCCAAGCAACTGAAAAATAGAAACAAAAAATTAGCTGGGTGTGGTGGCAAGCACCTGTAGGCTCAGCTATTCAGGAGGCTGAGGCAGGAGGATCACTTGAGCCCAGGAGTTTGAGGTTTCTATGAGCGGGGCTGATGCCATGGCACTCTAGCCCGGGCAACAGAGCAAGATTCTGTCTCAAAAAAAAAAAAAAAAAAAAAAACAGGGTTTCTGGTGGTCACAAGATTGGTAATCTCCCAACTAGGGTCCAGATTTGTTTTGAAATAATATTTAGGCCAAGCTTGACTAGGTAAATCGGTAAATAATCTAAGATATGAAGATTGGTTCAGGAATATGCTTTGTCAATTTTTTTCCTTTTTTTTTTTTTTTGAAACAGGGTCTCACTCTGTTGTCCAGGCTAAAGTACAGCACATGAAAGCTCACTGCAACCTCAAACTCCTGGACTTAAGCGATTCTCCTGCCTCAGCCCCTCAAGTAACTGGGATGACTTAATGAAGAAACCCTATCTTTATTAAGTCACATACTTATCTTTCAAAACTCTTAAGATGAGGCCATTTCAAAGAATGGATGGGAAATATGAAGCCTGGTAGATATGGCTGGATAAAGGTCACTGGTAAAGGGGGCTGCAGTTGGACAGGGCAGTTACTCCCAAACTGTGCACAGACCAGAGTGGAAAAGCAAGATGGTGCCGACAGCAGAACACAGGCGAGGAGTCTTGGCAAGGCCTCCCAGAAACAGCCAAAGGCCTTGCCTTGCTGACCTCAGCACGCCCTTCCCCTAATCCCTACCACAGGGGCATCTTCACATCCTTTATCCCCTTTGCCACTTCAAATCCTCACTCAGGCCAGGGCAGGTCAGCAGCAGCTAGCAGGTAACCAGAAGTCTCGTGGCAGAATGATGAATAAAAGGTTGTCATGGTCCTTTATTTACCTTTCCAGGGCTGCAGAACCAAAGGCCAGACAATGTCCGTAGCCACTGAGACAAGTAGCAAAATGGCAACACCTGCATACTTATGAGTCCTCTTGGCAAAGAACAAAATGCCAGCCCCTAGAAGACAGGGCCCTACTGTGATTGGCACTTGTCACTTCTACGGTTATTCAATAAACAGTCATTGTAAGTGAAAGAAAGCCTGCTTGGGACCATACTCTTGGGTTATTGCTGGTAAAAAGAAAAGTGCTCCCTGCCCGTGGATGTGGTTTTCCCGTAAGGAAGTAAGGAAGTGCTTTTTTCAGTAAGGATGAGTCTGGAAATTCCCAATGCAAATAAGGCATTCTGATGAGAATGGCTCCATCACTACCTTGTGGGTGGGAAAACTTAAAGCCTGGAGTCCACCACTTACCAGGAATTCCGCTCAGCAGTGGATGTGGCACTCTCCCCCTGGTGTGCAATACACCCAGACTTGGTCTGGCGTTCACACTCACCCCAGTACCTACCCCTAGAGGCTCAGGGGCACAGACTCCGTTTCTCACCTCTACCTGTTCCTCTGTCAAGCACTGGAATATGGTCTCCCTAGTGCCTAACCTTTATTGTAGGAAAACTACAGCAGAATACAATCTTAATAGGAGACAACCCAAAAGATAACTAAAAAATCTCCTTTGTACCAAATTCCTGACCATAGGATAACCAAGGAAGTTGAACTGGTATGGCAAATATGAAGATAACGTGTCTCCAACCTCATACAGGGGCTCCAAGCAGACAGATTTTTGGCCTCTACTGAATATAATTTTGCATTGTGCTTTCTTTCCATTTATTATAAGCTTGTTATTAAAAATTCTTTGTAAATATATTAAATGGCTATGACATATTCCTTCCTATACTCACTCATGTATTTTTGACATTTGAACTGCTTCTGGTTTTTATTATAATTAATGCCATTTGAATAAATCTTGGCTTTCATTTCCAATTTTCACAGGGCAGAGGCCCAGTGCCCAAGAATATGAAGATTATTAAGAACCTAATGCAACACATATAGAATTTTAGTGCCCCTCCTTATGTACCCACCCAACTCTTATTTATCTGCATTCACAACAAAATACGATGGCACAGACAACACAAGACAAATCTGTCAACAGATTTAACTTCCGGGTAAAATGGCCTGTAAGTAGGCTAGGAGCAGGAAGGATGTCAGTTTGAGAGTAACTCTATGATGATACCTCACATGCAGAAACATACATAATGAGTTGATCACACCTACTCTACTGATTCTTCAAGGTCAAGTTCATGTGCAACCCTTCCATAAAACTACTGGTGCTTTTCCTTAGCCAAAGGAGGACTCTTACCTCTCTCTCAGCTCTAATATCTGTTACTATTTCCCCTCTATTGCTTACCACTTTCTGTGATACATAAGTGAGGATCATATTTCCCTGAAAATATAATCATTTTAGTGTTTTTGCTATTTATAAGAGTAACACGTGCTTGATGTGAAAAATTTTAAATAATTCAGAAATCGAAAGTAAAAAATAACTCATCTGTTACCTCCCCATATCCCAGCTTTTTAACATAACAGTGTGGATTATATACTTCTACATTTTTTAACCCATATATTAGCGGGAATAAAATGCATATGTATTATATACACACATCAAAATGTATTTAAAAATAAATTGGATGAGCTGGGCACAGTAGTATGTGCATGTAGTCTCAGATACTTGGGAGGCAGAGGTGGGAGGATTGCTTGGTGAGTTTGAGGCCAGCCTGGGGCAACACAGCAAGACCCCAACTCTAAAAAAAAAAATTAAAAAGTAAATAGGATGTATACTATTTGTACTCTGTTATCTCCCCCCTTAACAATTTACTCAACATTATATGCACTGATGTGGACAAATGATCATTCTTCTTACCAGCTACACATAATTATATGGTTAATGACTGTTAATGACTGTCACCCTAACTGGCACATAGGGGATTTCTACATTTTCTCCATTATAAAGAGTGCTGTATTTATATACTTATATTCTGGTGACATCTGCCCTTAAAATATAGATGTCCTATGCATAAATGCCTTGCGTGGGTGGCAGGCATACCCTTGGAGGCTGATAGAGACTTCTAGAAGCCAGAGGTTGATCTTCCTGATCATGTTGGTATGGCCCATAAAGGCTAATGCAGCAGAGACTGGCCTGGGCATGGTCCATATTCAACAAATTAACACAGTAGGCGAGGACACAGTTTGATTCTATTGTACTAACCATTTATTAATCTAGTAATTATTAACCGGTTACTATGTGTGCTGGGCCCTGGAGACACATATGGCAGTGGGCAGCAAGCATGGTTGCAGAGCCCCTGTCCTCATGGAGCACGCGTTCTGTTGCAATGCCGATGCAGACCTCTCCGAAGGAGCCACAAAAGTCATAAGGAAGAGTGTGAGCTTTAGTTCCAAGGGCAAATGGCTAAGAAATTAAGAACATGGGATTGCTTACCTCATGTCTCTATAGTAGCTTTTCCCAAAGTGCGTCTAAAGAATTAGTTTACCTGTCAGCATCCTTTGAGAAATGCTGCATATTCCAGAGCTATCCCTGACGTTTTCAGGGCATATGAATATGGCCAGAGGCTCCTATCTACCCAGTATCCCAAACTTTTTTGGACACAAAACCCTTTTATGCAGCAACTCTGGTCAATGTCCTCCCTTCCATGGAGCACGGCTTTGGGGACCCAATGCCCCACGGTGTGTGGCATGCCCAGGTGAGAGGAGTATCAGTCCCTTACCCGACTCCTTCTCACCCTGACTCACAGATGGAAGGCTGAGGGGTGTGACAAAGGCCTACATTTTGATCTGGAAACCAATCAATAAATGGTACACACCACCACAATTTAAACGAGATGTTATTGGTATGAAAATATTCAATTATATAATTCCATTTGACAACTACTTTTTTTAAAGGGCCAACTGTGTGCCAGCACTGTGCTTCAGCTCGGGTCCCCAGCTTATTCTGCAGCCATTCCCAGAGCAGATCACACTGTCCGGGACATCTGCGGGTCATTTCTTGCTTAGGCTGATATGGGCACATGGGGTCTTCCCATGGGTCTATCCTTCATACGATCCTTACTGCCCTTAACCTGGGCTCCCTTCTCAAGGAGGTGCTCCCTGCCCCTCCACTCCCCACTACCCAGGGGCTGGGTCACCACGTAGCCCTTTGCCCTCACCTCTACACCTAACTGCTTACCAAGTTTTGCTGATCCCACTGCTGCCACCCTGTCCAGGACATCAGACTTCTCACCTGAGTCCCAATAACAACCCCCCCCCCCAACCTAGGGGATTCTCCAGCCCTGCCCAGCCAAACCTGCTCTGCACCCAGTGTGGTCTTGGCAGAGGGATCTTTCTAAATCACAGATCTGACTGCACCACCCTCCTCAAATGGCTCTGCGCCGCTCTCAGGCAGGATCTGACCACCCCCCTGCTAATCACTTCCAAACAGACTGAGCTTCTAGTAGTTCTCTGAATGCCTGCGTCCCTCCTGACGAGGAACACGCTGCCTCCCACACGGGCTCATCTCTGCCACTTTTAACTCCCCTGCAGCTTAGGTGTTAATATTCTTTTGGATGTGGTTTCCTCGTGGCCTTCCTCTGTGCTCTGCCACTGAGGCACTTATGATGTCACACCGTCACTGTTTACTTACAATGCCTCCCTCACTAGAGGGCAGCCAGTGTGTCAGACTTCTTTCCTGCTGAATTCCCAGAATCCAGCAAAAGGCCTGGCACAGGGTAAATGGCCAAGAAATGTTTGTTGATTAACCTAAGAGAGATCAGCTTTTGCCCTAGAGGTTAGCCTCAAACACATGGGCCCTGCTCCTCCAAGCAAAGCGCTGACTGCAGCTTGCTCCTGGCTACCTGGTCTCCTGTTTGTTTCCCCTGACTCTTTCACTGGGAAAGGGCTGTTCTCTACCAGACCTTCTTGGAACTCAATATTCCTCGCACTTTAGATTTTCAGGATTTGGTTTCTTATTACTGGTACCATCTTCTGCTGTTGCATTTCCTGACCGGCCTTTTATTGGTTGTTAGTTCTAGTGCGGGCATTATGAGCCTGGCCATCTTCCACACCAGGCACTACAAGTGGCTCTGCTTTGTTGTGGATCTTGATCAGTCCCCAGGCCAAGGTGTATGTACCTCTCTGGAAGTCAAAGCTCTCAGAAAACAAGTCTGCGCACTTGCAGTGTTTGTTCCCACCACTCTCTGGAGGAACGTGAGACTCCGGTTGTACCTTCACCAAAGGAAGGCTGGACAAATGACTACCCTTGGGCATGTCCACAGGAACAGACTGCACAGAGATGTGAATTTTTATAGTTTCCTTCCATTATCACCAGGGGACCTTGGCTTTCCTCCAGCCTAAAAGACTGATGGATTCCATCCTGCAACCTGTGGATAAACATGGCCATACCAAACAGGGGTCCATCCCCAGCAAAGTGTACTCCAGACCTTTGCCTGCCCTACCTGGTGCAAAGATCTGGAGCTTGGCTCTCTGGGTGAAGTGGCAGCAGATTCTACCACAGCTTCAAAATCCCAAACTCAATGGTGGCCTAAATTGGAGGAATAAGAGACCAAAGCACTGGCTTGAGAGCCACATCCATCTAAGGCCAGAGCCTGACACATCACCGCCAGAAACGCAGGGCGGCAATCACCAGCCCTGTTTCTGTTGCCACTGCTGGGCGGGCTCGTGTGATCAGGTAGGGATAAGGGACTATTAACACCAATGGAGACCAATCAGCCTGTCCCAGGGTCTGGCCACGCCTGACGCCCACAGGTCCCTCTTGGCGGGTCCTCCGCCAGTTCAAAGAGCCAGAGCTCACTGGGTCCTTTTTTATGCCCCTCCCTCTGGAGGCCACTAAGTGGATTTTAAATCCTCACTCCTCACTTTTTCCTTTCCTCCTCCCCAAGTTCTTCACTTAGTAGTGACCACCCAGGCACCAGGCTCTTGAATATTCTGGTCAGCTGCTGTTCCCTGAAGCATGAGTCACTGCATGACAGGGGACAATCTCGCTGGGCAAGGGGGCTCGCAAGGCCTGTCTCACCAAGGGCCCTGTTTTCCTACAGAAACCTTTCATTCCAAAGGAAATGAGGTCACACACCAGAGCACACGGGTAACTGGTGAGAAAATCCTGGTGCCAGGAAGGGGGGTGGTGGTGGTGGAAGTGGGGAGGCAACGTGGACCCTAAAGCTGCTCACAACCACCAGGGGGAATCACCTGCCAGCGCGCGGGTGAATCTGTCCTGGGGTGCGGGGAGGGCAGGAGGACGGGAGGCGCACAGCTTAAAAAATAACCTGGCTTCTTTTAAAGCATATAGAACATACATGATTTTACCAAGCCTAACTTGTAGGGCATTTGGCTAGTTTACTTTCATCACGTGGAGCCCCTAATCCACCGCGCCTAAAGGGGACCAACACACAAAACGGCCACAAAGAGGTAAAGGCGGCAGGAGTGAGAGGCCTGGGGGTAGGAGCCCAGGG
The DNA here is from genome assembly GCA_963574885.1 of Lepilemur ruficaudatus. Taxonomy (NCBI): domain Eukaryota; kingdom Metazoa; phylum Chordata; class Mammalia; order Primates; family Lepilemuridae; genus Lepilemur; species Lepilemur ruficaudatus. Next base: position 40,981 of record CAUYRT010004150.1, read on the forward strand.
TGGGTACAGCAGCGCTGCCCGCTCCGCTGGCTCCTCGCTCCAGGGCTTGGCTGCAGCCTGGCCTGACCTTCCAGGTTTCCCTGGCAGGAGATCAAAGCTCCGAAGCCACAAACACAGCTCAGAACTCCGAGGCCCTGCGGCCAACATCCCACCCCCTCCCGCAGCCCTCCTTCCCTCCAGGGACCCTCCTCCCCCTCTATCCGCCTTCTCCACCACTCCTGCTCGTGCAGCACCAGGGTCCCTCCTCTCCCCCAGCCCTGCTTCTCCATGCCCCCCCTCACCCCACCATCCAGTGGGCAGGCCTTTCGGGGCAGGCTCCCATCCGGCCTTCTCCAACCGAGAAAGTGCCCTCCCTGCCACTGGCCTCGCCCCTCCCCACCGGGAGGAGATATTTCTCGCCTTAATTAAAGTCATTAAGCCTCCAAAGGCTCCCGTCTGCTGCAGGTTCAGAGCTCCGGAACGAAGATGATGCATTTTAAGTCCTAGTTAAGATTATGCTGATCTATTTAGGAGACATGTAGCAGCGAGAATTCAGCGGTTATGTTAGTGGTTAAGGCTCCCTAAGTTTAAACAGTGTTATTTATTCTCAAAATATGTAGCAGCCCCACTTAATGTCTCCTAATTAAAGGAACCGACAGAAGAGGCTGGAGTCCGTGGCCATGTCACGGCGCCACTGCACAGGTTGGTGCCCTTTCCACAATCAGAAACTACTGGGTGTCAAACGGAAATGCATTTCCCTAGATCTTTATCTTCAACTTGGCCGTTTAGACCAGTTCCAAGAAACACAATGATCCTCTTTGTTTTAACACCTGACAAGGAGCACCAAAAACCCAGGAAGCCTGTCCACACCCTCCTGTTGCATCCATACTGCTGGGTGAAAGATGTTATGGAAAAACGTCTGCAGTTGGGTTGTTTCATTAGCTTTCTATGCCCGGAAGAGAAACTTTCAGAAGAACTTGGAAGCCGTTATCTTGGTTGAATTTCCAGAAGTCCCACTTCGGGCCAAATCTTATAAAGTCAGCAACTAGAAACTTCAAAAAGGACCACTCCCTTCTATGCATATGGCAACTAATTAATATAAACAAGTGTTAATTAGGTGGCAGAATCAGGCTTAACAAGGAACAACAGTGCAGGCAAAGTCTGAAAGCCCTACGGCCTCCCTTTTGAGGATGAGAGATGGCAGACAGGCGCTCTCTGAGGGCTAAGCTCCTCAAAGGGGAGGTCTGGGTTTTCAACCTTGACCTACTGAGCAGGCAACTAGGAAGATTAAAAACAAACAAACAAACAAAAACCCCCATGCCTGGGCCATACCCCTAGAGACTACTATGTAATCTATGTGGAATGAACCCCAGCAGCAGTACTGTCTAAAATTTTTCCAGTTAATTTTAAAATTCAGGTAGGGCTGACCATCCAATGCACCCTCTGGAGCCGCTTTCCTGACTCAGTTGGACTGGTATAGGATGAGAAGCTAACTAACCAGCACCCTCCGGCAATACTTATGAAGTGGCAAAGAAAAGTGTTAGAGAATTCCTGAATCAGGTGATAAACTCACTGAGAAAATAAAGGATTGATTATTTTGATTATACAATATTCTTACTTTTATTACGAGAAAGGTAATCTGTATGAAAGAATTTCTGCATGCCTGAAGCCGGCCGGCCTGCTCCTAACCTTTGTGGGGCTTGGGACAAGGGCTAAATCTATGAAGTGTATCTTACCCTTCTATCTTGACATATATACCTTGACAAAGAACCTGAAAGGTTAGATTCCAAGTGAGATTTCTCTAACTCCTTGGAGTTCCTTGCCAGGGCGTGTCAGTGTGGAGACAGCTGACCCCTTGCCCACCCTGTACTTTGAGGGGCCTTATATACATATGGGTGGACACCCTAGCCTCTGAGGCCGAGCTCCATCCACTCTCCTTAAGAAGATGGCTGTGCCATCAGTGAGTGCAGTGTGCCCCCAGATGGTCCTAGAAAGAGGTCTGTGAGAGCTGGAAGCTAGCATGTGATGACCTTAGGGGAACTGGGGGATCCCAGGAATGGTTTAGAAGGGGGCTTCCCCTTGGACCCCTCACCCTATGGCCAGAAGCTTTAGAAGAGGGGCCTTAAAGCATGGCCCCCCTTGCTTGGTCATCAAGTACTGGCCCAAAGCGTGAGACTCCAAGAGGGAAAAGTATGGAAAGCTCCTATTAATGCACCAGGTAAGGCACTGAGTGCTTTTAGATGGCACTGAACCTGCAAAGCCACCCTGCAAGGCAGGTGGTGTTGCTCACCATTTTACAGCTGGAGGCTCAAAGGTTACATAACTTGCCCATGGTCACTCAGCCACAAAGCAGAGAGCTGACATTTGACCTAAGCCTCTCTCCATAATCCCAGGCCTGAGAAATACTCACATTATCCCAGGAGTGTTTCTAAGATCAAGTGTAATGGAGACGCGTGCACATATATAAACTTGAATGCCAAACCCCCAAGTATTCCATTAATAGCTTATGTAAGTATTGTATTTCCCAGTCCCGCAAGGAAATTCCAGATCACTCTTATCCTAACCCATTTGGACCCCCCTCCTCTTTAAAACTCCCTTTACAAATGTCATGCAGCTCAAACAGTCAACATAAGGAGATTTTTTTCCCCTAGTTGCCTATCACACTCACTGCAGCACATCTCCCCTCCCCCACAGGAGGTGGCAGGGTGGAAAATTTTCCTACTTTTGTAAATGGTTAGCTGCTTGAAAGCTCATGTCTGTTTAGTCAAAGACTATTTCATTCAAATGGGTTATATCCATTGCCATTTTAGTCAATGCAAGCTCACAAACAGTACAACATTCACCCTTTATACTTCTTAAGGATCTGAGTTATTTGAAAATAGTCCCTTATGTACCCTATTGTATTGACTCCTTTTATCTATGAATTTGTGTTAGTAGAGTTTAAGATTGATACAGTCACATTATCTCTTAACTCCACACCAAAACCATTTAGAGCAGCAACAGAATCAAATCCCTCTCTCTGGAGAAGAACAGTCACAAGGCCCCCCTCAGCCCTGCTATTCTTATTTGGGTACAATCAGTTTGATGATATCCCAGCAGTTTGATGACACCGTGCTAGGCTAGCCAACCCAGGCTCTTTTTAGCACTGCCATGGAGAAATGGCAGGGAGGAGGTGCCACCTCACACTGCTTGGGTTGAAATCCTGGCTCACCTTCCTAGCTCTGTCACTGTGAGCACATGACAAACTTTCTCTGCCTCATTTCCTCATCTGTGCAATGGGGGTGATATTAACAGGACATGCTCTCACAGCTGTTGAGAGGACTAAATGAGAAGACGCCTGCACACAGTAAGTACCCAGGAGTAATTGATATATGCATCTCCCTCCTTTGAACACGGCACATACTCCATGTGTATTTCCTTTGGGCCTCTGGCCCTTCCCTTGACTATTTGGATATAGGATTCCTCTTCTCTCCAGGAAAGAGAGCAGAGGCACCCTCTCTGATGCCTCTTGCAGGCCTAGTACCCACACAAAGCAGGCAGGCACTAAAGAGTCACAGTGAATCTACCTTCTTAAGGCTTGTAGAAGTTGGTATGACTGTGCTGCACATCATATACAAGCAGGAACATCACAGTTTAGGCCAAGAAATGATGCCATGGCATGAGTCCGGCAGTGGGTGGTTAGTGGCTGCCAGCCCATGGAACATCAGAACACCTAAGGGAGCTTGTTAAAAATATAGGGGCAGACCCCTCCCTAGAGACTGACTGAGGGGAGCTGGGCTGGAGATGGACCTGGCCTCTGTAGGTTTGAAAGCTCCTGACGCCAATTCTTAGGTGCAGCCAAGACGGGTAACCACAAGACCAACATGCTAAGGCGCTAGCAGAGGGAGAGATGGTAAGCTAGGAATGTGCTTCTTGACCCAACTCATCAATCCCTTGCTCTTCCCCTCCTAGAATAGCCAAATTCCTTTCTCAGCTACATGTTTGGTTTTCAAGAAACCCACTTATGCTATTCTAATGCAGATTTAAGGAAAGCCCTTGTTAATGAGAAAATGTGCCTTCAAGGCAGTAAACAATGGAGCTTTCTGTGCTGTCCATGGAAAGATACCCCCCAAAGCAGAAGTCTGGGTCCCTCACAGTCAAAGACCTCAAGGGCAACAACTACCATAGCCATCCTCTGGTCACCAGGTCCTGGAATCCAGTAGGCACGCAAATGTTGGGGGGACATGGCTACGGGCACAAAAGCAACTATCTATCCCATATGCGGCAAGCTTTTGGGGTTCACGGCAGAGGTCCTCCTGACTCTTGGGTCCAGGCTTTTGGCATCCACCCCACAGGAGTTCCAGGACCTTGCACAGGAGCCTCTACCCACAACAGGACAAAGCAAGAAAATGCAAAGCTTCAGCTGGGTTTTCTGCTATAACAGTATGATAAAAATTGGGAAAGACAAGAATCTCAAAGACACCATTTTCAAGTTTAAGTTCCCATTTTTCTTTATGAAACACATGCCTTTTTGAATTAAGAGCTCAAACACACTCTGAGCTGAGCTAATCAAGTCACAGAACTTACATGTCAACTGCCCAACTAACATCTACTTCTCTGTAATAAGTCATGACAGCTTTGCCTCTAGAAGCAATTTTAGCGAAGGGGATTGGGGGTGTGAAGAGGGGATACTGGCTGTAGCAGCTGAGGTCATGGGTAAGGCTGTAAAACACAATGTGAGTTAAACTCAGAAAGGACCTATTTTAGGGTGCAGTTCAAATAACAAGTGCTATAATCACATTTCTACAGGCCAACAGGATAAAGGCTGTATTGAATCTATACTCTTATTTTTTCCAAGTGCATTTCAGTCCTGGTATTCAATAGTCATAACTATCGTGGTGATGATGGAAGGGGAAGGAGAAAAGTGGAAGAGGCACCAAGGTAGCTTTCCTCAGCCCAAGAACTGATGCTAGCTGGAGGAAAAAGATGCTCCCAAACATCCTATCAACTATCCAGGGTGCAGCAATAATCATCGATAGACCTTCCTGTCCTAGGTTCCCCATCCCATCGATGCCCTTCTGTCTGGGCTGCAAGGCAGTGAGGGGCCTGCAATCCACTAGGTTAAAGCAATAGAACTAGACCAACCAGGGAAACACATGGATCGAGAGCTCAACTGTGTGGGACCACTTTAAAGGATGCTCAGAACAGTTCTGGAATAAAGGAGGCTTAATGGGGTGATGTGTGTCATAGGCTGGTGGAAGGGCTTCATGGATGCCAAGCTGCTGGAATGAAGAGGAAGAGAAGGCTGGCCAGGAGCTGGATGCACAAGGTGCTGGCAGAGGTGGCAGACCCTGCAGACATACCAAGTAGCATGAAGGGGAGAGGTTTGCAAAAGGCATTGCTGGGTTACATACATGGTGATTAGGCACTACTGTCCGCTCACAAGGCCATCAAATAAACTTACCGACTAGCTAGTGACTACCCTTTCTCTTGGTGGCAGCTGGCATGCCCATGGTTTGGTTTCAGGTACACAGCATCCAAGCAGCTTTTACGGTTTACTGACATTTTGGGATCACTACCTGAAATTTTATTTTCTCTGGAAGGGGTTGCCTAACCCCTGCACACAAGGGCCCAATCCTGTGGCTATGTGCTTCTGGCAAAATATTCATTATTTTAACAAGTATTTACTGAGCCTCTACAATGAAGATACAAACATATGCCAAAAGGACCTAGTTCTAAAAGATCTAGTTCCTCTTCTCATGGAGTTCCAGCAGTTACACGAGGGCCCCTACATGCACAGCCAGGTGTAAGTGCCCTGAAGGAGAACATCACAGGATAGCAAGAAGAAAGGGAGAAAAAAGGTGCTGGCTGCCAAAACCCATGTGTCGCCACTTTGTAGCACACCTCAGCAGCGCAGGCATGCTGCCTGGGAACGCTCACTCAGCAAATGTTAAGACATCTACTCAACGCTAACACTCACATCCAACAACAAATATATGGGCAATTACTGTTTCAGGAAGGCAGATTAATTTCAAAGTATAGTCTGATAGCCTTTAACGGTGCAGAAAATTGAAAAAAACCAGTTAATGCGTTTATAAGTCATTACAATGAAAGAGACTCAAGGGACTCTGAACCACAGAAAGGTAGAGTTGGGTCGGATCACTTCCTTTGGTCAATAATAGGTGAATAACTATGTCATTAAGAAAAGGACTTCTTGCAAAGGAATAGCTTAATCCCAGGAAAAGGAAAAAGTAAAAAGGTTACATTAAGAGAATCAAGGATAATCTCTATCAATTACCTAGAGCCTTTCCTGTTGGGGAAGTCTCAAAAGAAGAACAGGAAAAGAGCTGGGTCATGATCCAGGGTACTTACACTTTGTTTTATGATCCAGGAGTTTGGCAGCCTGGTTTGTGGGTAAGCAGAGAGAAGGAGAACTACAAGCGCTACGTAACCCCCAAATACAAGCAGGTAATTGAAGAATATGCCAACATTGGCTCAAGAGGCACCCAGCTATCAGGCAGGCACGGAGCACTGGCTGACATCATGTTGAGGTTAAATAAATCCAACTGCACATTCTCCAGGTGGCTGGGACATCTGGCAAGACTGGTGAGCCAAATCCAGAAGAGGGACCACAGACTACTCCCAGAGTTCTGGCCGCATGGTCCCACATGGAATAACTGACTGAGCCAATGTGGTGCACATGAGGTGTCTAAGCCTTGCTTTTCCTGTCCTTGGAGCCAATGCAGTCCACCTGAAGAGTCCCCATGCAGAGAGGCTATGGGGGGAGGTCTCCTAGGCAACAGTGACCTTGACTATGGTCTATCTGAATTGATTAAGTGTCTCTCAGTCCTGAAGTGAGACGAAAATGTACCTAGTCCCCATGTCTGAGAATTGCAGAGGAGCAGTGACTTCTCTGAGGTCAGAGTGTGCTGGCAGTGGGGGAGGAGTTCCATCAGAGCTGACTGCTTCCTGTCAACCCTGCCCCCACTTCTGCATAGCCCATTAAGTTTTATAATGTCCAAGTTTTTGTTTTGGGGGGAAATCAGAAATTAGGGAAATCCAAAGTTGGTTTTCTAAAAATAACTTTAAAATAAATTTAACCAGGATCTATTAGTAAAACATTTTGTGCATTATCTTAAGCAATCTTTACTAGAACATTCCTGTAATAAGAGATTTGAAGCAAAGCACTCAAGGAAAGAATGTTTTAAAAACTGATTCGTTAAAGAAAGGTTGACTATAAAGGATCTGCTAGCAGACAGGTGTATGTTAGCTTAGAAGGGATGTGAAGTCTTGAAAATAAGTGTAATTAAAATAATTTCAAATGTATCAATTGAGTTTACTTAATAAACCTTAAAGTGAGTGCTTTTATGACAATAATAATTTCCCCAACATACTTACTAAATTTGCTTCTGCTGGGATTAGGACAATTGCATAACTCAAACTTATGAGACAGAGAATTGACTAAAGTCAGAGTTTTTAAACAGAGCACCCAGCCCCTGCTATTCTGCTGGTCACATACATAGCTCTGTCTTCATGCTATCATGAGGACATGCTACCTCAAGATCTGGTGACGGGCAGGGACCAAGACTCAGAAATACTGGGTTCTCCGTGTCTCATGGCCTTACTTCAGTTTTAGTCTTAAGAGAAAATATGTCTGACACACTGTCAGAAAATGTGTCTGACAGTCAAGAGGACATTAGGTTTGGGGGCCACGTTAACAGCTAACAGATGAAGTTATAGATTAACTCATCATTGCCATTAGTTGGTTAATGTACAATTTGTCGGTAACTTCAATAGTCCTGGCCCAAGTTTAGAGTAAAAAAAAGCAGTGTTCCCTTTCTTATTTAAAAAGTAATAAAAAGGAATGAATTACTGATACACACGACCAACATGGATGTACCTCAAAATAATCATGCTGAGTGAAAAAAGCCAGATTAAAGAGTATATATTATATGATTCCATTCTTATATAATTCTATAAAATGCAAACTGATCTCCAGTAGGAGAGAGTAGATCAGTGGTTGTCTGAGGTTTGGGGAGGGGAGAGAGAAGGAGAGAAGGATTTCAAAGGGAACTTTTAGGGAGTGACAGATATGTTCATCTTGACTGTGGTAATAATTTCATGGTGTGTGTGTCTATACACACACACAGACACACACACACACATATGTATATATAGGTCAAACCTTATAAAACTGTATATATTATTAGACTGTTTTTTTTTTGAGACAGAGTCTCACTCTGTTGCCCGGGCTAGAGTGCCGTCGCGTCAGCCTAGCTCACAGCAACCTCAAACTCTTGGGCTCAGGCGATCCTCCTGCCTTAGCCTTCCGATAGCTGGGACTACAGGCATGTGCCACCATGCCCGGCTAATTTTTTCTATATATTTTTAATTGTCCAGCTAATTTCTTTCCATTTTTAGTAGAGACAGGGTCTCACTCTTGCTCAGGCTGGTTTCGAACTCCTGACCTTGAGCAATCCTCCTGCTTCAGTCTCCCAGAGGGCTAGGATTACAGGCGTAAGCCACCACGCCCCGCCAATGCTGTTACTTTTAGTTAACATAGGAACATTCCAAAGCCAGTTTTAAAAATTATCTGGACTGAGCAAGATAATACCTCCTTCTGATATCTAAAACTGTCTCAGTATTCTAAAACGAATCCACTCTCAATGGACCCTGCATGAATGGGTAAGTGAGACCAGCAGTGCGGAGCCTGCCTGGACTTTGGGAAGCAGACAGATCCCAGGTCAGTGTACATGAGCGAATACAGTCGCCTTCCTTATCTGCAGGTTTCGCATCTGTGGATTCAACCAACCATGAATGACAATATTCAGGAAGGGGGAAAACAAGGATGGTTGCGTCTGTACTGAGCATGATTTTTTTCTTATCAATCCCTAAACAGTGCAATAACTATTTACACAGCATTTACATTGCATTAGGTATCATAAGTAATCTAGAGATGATTTAAAATATATGGGAGGATATGTGCAGATTATATGCAAATACTACACCATTTTATATAAGGGACTTGAGCATCCATGGATTTTGGTATCCACGGTGGGGAGGGGAAGGGGTCTTTAAACCAATCCCCCACAGGTATCAAGGGACAACTGTACTTCATTAAGATAAGGATGATCAAGATTGTAGGGGGGGATGTGTATACTTGCTACCGCTCCCCATAGCCAGGGGAACCTAGTGGCCTAAGGAGTTTTCCTATTCTGATTCTGTCACTTACTAAATACTCTTATGCAAGTCAATTAATATTTGATCCTCAATTTCCTGCTCTGTAGAACTGGGACAGTGATAATACTTTATAGGGTTGTTGAGGGGATCAAATAGTTCACAGGTATAAAGTGTGTGGTGCAGCTTGGGCACAGGGTTGGTACCAATCAATGGCAGCTATGGCTACTACTCCTTTATCTAGTCTTAAATGAGTAATGGCGCTAAGGTGTTGATTGCTGCAAATCAGACGATACTGCTTTGAGCCAGGGAACTCAAGTTTGAATTTTGAGCTGGGTATTATCAATTTCTTTATAGCTTGATGTTATGAATGCAAGTGGCACCATTTTTCCCTGCATTACCTTCAGCTTTTGTTTGGAGCAGAATTGAAATCATCTCCACAATCAGAAGGGTCTTCAGAATTTAAATGACTCTCTTGTGATCTTCAAACCTTTCTGGCCCAACAGGAGGTTACATTATTGATCCAAAGATTCAAGTATTTCCTCCTGCCAAGTGTTAACAAGAAACTCACACCTCAGAGTAAATTAAAGAAAATGGCCATAATATTTTATGGGTTCTCTCATCAAACAATGGAGTTTATGTCTCCACCCCTTGAAACTGGGCTTGGCCACATGACTTGCTTTGGTCAATGGGACACAGGAAAATATGATGCCAACAGAGACTTGAAAAGTGCTTATGCACTAGGCTTGTCCTCTCTTGCTGTTGGGAACCCTGAGCCATGTGAAGAAGCCTGGGCTAGTCTTCTGGGCGATGAGAGACCACATGTTGGCACAGCTATCCCAAGTGAAGCCAAAACGTGTGAGTGAGGCCATCCTAGACCATTCGGCCTCAGCCGAACCACCCACCAGCTGACCACAGAGATCACCTAGGCTGGTCCAGACCAGAAGAGCTACTCATCTAACCCATAGAATGATAAGCAAATTAAAACAACTGTTTTGGGAGTATTAAGAGCAGTATGTTATACAGCAAAAGCTGACCAATATACCTGCGCTAAATAAATGCACAAGGTCATGTGTTGTTCCACCATCCTATTTACATTGCTTTGTGCTCTTGAGCCTGCTTCCTGTTTCTTTTTTCTCATGTCTTCAGGTTCCCTTCACTGACTCTTACATAGTCTCACTCATTTACTCTTTTTCCTTGAAGTCCTATGCTGGGCCCCTTTTTCTCTTTATAGTCTACACTCTCTTCCTGGACAAGCTCATTCTGGACTCTTGGTTTGAATACACACTCCCCCACCTACTGACTTTCCAAACTTCATCTCCAGCCTTGACCCCTTTCCTGAATTCCAGGGCTCCAATTCAACATGACTGAAGTTAAAGTCACCAAGTTCCTCACAAATCTACATTACTCGTCTTCTGTTAACAAAACCATCATCATGTAAATCTAGAAACCCAAATCTTCTTCCCCTCCTTTGACAAACCCCTCCCTTTCCTCTCTCCACAAACTGCTCAATTCTATCTCCATAATGGAACACTCTCCAGTGGCCTCTCCCTTTGCAACCCTGATACACTGTATTGCAAGAGCTTCCCTGTCTCCAGTCTTTTTCCAATCTAGTCTATCCCATACACGATGCCCAGAGTTATGCTCTCACCCTTTTGCCTTTTTCAGATCCAAGTCCCAACTCCTTAATGTTCAAGACTCACCTTAGTTTGGATTCAGTCTACCTGGCCTCCCTCTGCTCCCACTATCTGCCTCCAAGCACTGTGTGCTCCAGCCACACCATTCCCCTATTTCTGAAAAATTAAGACAAACAACTCCTAGCTGTTACATAGGTTATTCCTTTTACCTGAACTGCTCTCCTGGACTTTTGTCTACTTCTCAAAGCCCCTCTCATGCTTAAGGACCCACCTAAAATCCTCCTTTCCCTGCAAAGCCTTGCCCAATTTGTCCTGAACCATCTCTATACCAGTGTGGCCTCTGTGTGAGCCCCTCTCACGAGTCTTTACTACGCTCATGATGGCTGACAGAATGGAAATTTCCTGTTTTCATGTCCCATGGGCTTAGGGTGGCCATCTGTCCTGTCCTCACATGCCCAGGACAGCCTGGTTTATACTTGTTCTCCCACCATAATTAACAATAGTGGCATCTCCTTCCAGTCTCAAAAATGTTTCAGCTTGGATGACAAATGATATGGTCACCCTATATCAGAAGTGCTTGACAAAATCAGAAGCATAAAAAAGTCTGCTAATCAGATTTTTAATTTTTAACAATTTTTAATTTTTCAAGAGAGGGTAGACTATAGGGACCAGACATCCTTTCTTTCTAGGAAAGTGTTTCTTTTCCTTCCCATTTCAAATCTCTTGGATGAAAACATATTGCAGAGGTGGCTTTAGTGCACCATGGGCATAACCCCTAGGATAATACAGAGCGCTTCACATGGGAAGGAAGTTTCTCCAGTTGAAGTCACAATGATCTGAGACACAGCAGCCCCACTCTGCTCACAGTTCATCCGAACATAAGCCACCTCTCTCTTAGCCCTCTCTTTCAGCCAGGGCGGCTTCTTTAAATCTGAATATGAAAACGTCTCATTTGAAACTCCCTGGTTAATCAGTAATCGCTCTTAAATACTAAGAGGTCACTCACATATTAAGGAACAAACACACTTCTGTTTCCATGGCCTGTAACAGGTAATTTGCAAAAATCCCTAAATTCAGGCTCTATCCTAAGTCTTATTGGGTCCTTAAATTAACCTTTACGGAACAAGTAAAAGGATGGCCTCATTCAAGCTTTCTCTACTATAATTATTCAGTGTTAGAAAGACTTGACTTTACAGAACAAAGGAAGTGGGTTCTAGTATAACCTTTTATTTGCTAGAGCTCCTATCCCTGCCCTAGCAAAGCCTGGCTTTCTCATTCACTTTTTTCTACAGAGAAAGTTCTCTAACCTATTACGACCTGTCTCTAGGCTTTCATCTTCCTTCAAGGCAGTCAAATACCACTTCACCTTCCCAAATGCACCTGTTGTGGGCTCAGAGGACACTTCCTTGGTCTGGTCTCTAGGTTTTCATGTAAACATGAGGTCTGTGCACTAGGAAGCTCTGCATGAACTGTGTCAATGACCTTCACCAGTACCAGAGACATCATTTAGCAATGATCACTTAACCTCTTGCAACATTATTTAGTTCATAGTATAAGATACAACTCTCATCAGCCAATTTTAGTTTTGATCTTTTTTTCCCCCTCCTCTTTCTTTCCTTCCTTCCCTTCTTAAAGCCACTGGGAGAGGGAAAAAAGCCTGGAAGGAAGAATATCAACCTAAAGCAAAATATCAAAGCTGGATTTCAATTAAACTTTGGACTTTATAGGCTAAGCATTAAAACAAAACAGTAAGTTATAGGCAATTGTTAGTGAAATAAAGGTTTTTTTATATATATATGTATCATTTTACACCACACAGCACATTATGCAACTTTCAAAGGACTTAAAAGCAATTGTTACAAAATAGTCAAGTAGATAATATTTAACAAGATTCCTAAAATAAAGCAGCTAACTTTACAAGATTTGAGTGCCTTCATTTTATCACTTAGCAGACAGGAGGCCGATGCTAATACTTATATGGTAGCAAAGTGCCGTTTGATGGGTTGGAAAATGATAGAATGACAGGAAGCATCAGAGTACACCTCAGGTAGCAGATGTGCTGAAGAACATATGATAGAGCAGAGGTAGGCAAGCTCTCATGTGGGGAGGGGGATCTAGGAATATTTCCCTCTCTTCTTCCAGGAAACCTAGCTCAAAGCAGCCTATATAGAGAAACTCCCCATGCTCCCTGTTTGTTGGTCTTACAGCTGCATCACAATCTGCAGTTGCCCTGTTTGTTACGTTTGTGTTTACTTGCTAGTTGTCTCTGTGTCCCCTCTACTGACCAGGAGCCCCATGAGGGCAGTGACCTTGTCTATTTTATTTTTTTGAGACAGAGTCTCACTCTGCTGTCCACGGTAGAGTGCCGTGGCATCAGCCTAGCTAACAGCAACCTCAAACTCCTGGGCTCAAGCGATCCTCCTGCCTCAGCCTCCCGAGTAGCTGGGACTACAGGCATGCACCACCATCCCTGGCTAATTTTTTCTATATACTTTTCGTTGGCCAATTAATTTCTTTCTATTTTTA
>CAUYRT010004153.1:0-16072 GCA_963574885.1 Lepilemur ruficaudatus
TGCTTATTTGCAATCTTGCACAAATATTAATAAATAATAAATGAACAAGAGAAAATGACATGGGTCAAATAATCAGAGACTTGGAAGAAAGTATATGAGGGAACTTCCCTGGCAAAAGGCTGAACGTTTTTAACAGCTACGGGAGGAAAGACGGCGCGGAAGAGCCCGAGCAAGCCTGCTCTTTGACGGCCACGGATGGCCAGCGGATGCCACGGGAGGAGCCCACCCGAGACGCACAGACGAAACCACGGGGCCTGACGCTCCAGGTGCCCAAGGACAGCCCCAGGCCGGCGCAAGGACCAGGGGGAGACCAGGGCCTTCTTGGCAGACACTCTGCTCACAGTCTGTGTCACGACTGGGTAGCCCTTGAGGCTCCGCAAGAAACCTCGTTTAGAGGCTTCCCTGCAGAGAGCCGAGCCCAGCCTCCTGGAGGGAGTGGGCCAGGAGGAGCAAGTGTGAGCGTCTCCCGGCCCCTGAAGGAGGGTGAGGCTTGGTCACCACGGAAGACATACGAGGAAAATTAAGAGTGGAAACCGGATAACCAAAGCACAACGCAGCCATTCTGGTACATAGCTCAGGACCGCGGCGGCGGTGACTGCGGGGCGGAGAGGCAGGGATAGGGAAAGCTGGCTCGGTGGGCATCTTGTAGCCAGGGCTTCCGCTGACCCCCCACAGCCCCAGCGGCAAACTCAGCGAGCAGCCCCAGTGCAGACCCCCACTCTCCCGCTGCCCTCTGGCTTGTCCTGGGTCAGGAACTGGGGCGGGGAAAGGGGAAAGGCGACCGGAGCTCAGTCTGGGGTTAAAACTCGCTACTGGGAGTCAGTATAAGGACCAGCAGCGGCCGGGGGCTGGCTAGACATGCAGACCCGTCCAACCAGGCCGTCAGGCAGCGCCGCCGAGCAGCCTGCACGCTGCAGGATCTGACGTTCACCAGATCCAAGTCTACAGGACCTCAGAGCCTACAGCTCAGTGACAGTATGTGGCTGAAGGTGACACTCTCTGTTACTGTCCTGTCTGCTAAATTCTAAAAAAATGTACCATCACACAATACAGGGAAGTGTTAAACCTCTGCTCATCCGATGGACATTCCAGAGAAGTTGGCGCTCACAAGAAGTATAATTACTATGCATTCTCTTTGGCAAGAAAAAGTATCACTATTTTATTCAACCCACGTCTTTACTTTCTATTCCTTAGAATCTATTATTGCTACCACCTAACTATGTGGTGGTAGCTCCTTACGACAGTGGGAGTCGATTCCAGGCCCAGAATAAACGTGTAGAGAATGTCACCACTTCCATCTCTGCCCTCCTGACTGCTGAAATGGGTGAATGACAGGCTCTTCCTCCTGGCCATTGTCTACAAAAATTACTTGGTGATCATTCAAAGGGCCTTATAACTATCTTGACAACTTTTCAGAAGAACAGCCTCAAGAGATTAAAATAATTATTATAACCAGAGTAGCTTAATTAGATGAAGTGGTACAAAATATTAATATATCAACACACCCTTCTTTTACATAGAGTGGCTCTCCTGCTCAGAGCTATAAATACCTCCCAGCCCCTTTGGAGTCCCTGGACATGGATATGCTGCCATTTCCTCTGCTAATCTCTCATTGTTCAGGGGGCTGGCCGAGTGCCACAACGGAAAAGTTGCCATGCTTGTTGATTTTTACATGCATGCTTTCCACAAAATAATTATTACTTCCTGGAGGGCTGAGGGCTAACCCCAACTTAACCATAGATTTACTCCTTTAGTTGCAGGTTATACACATTTACTGCTGAAAATCAAATCTGAGGGTTTTTTCCCCTCACATGTATCCATCTCAGGTAAATGGAACACTGTAGTTTTTCCTCTGTGTCTGATGAGACAGAAATGCTAGAAAATCATCTTATTTGAGAATCATTGCTTCCCTAGATGACAGAATACTCATTCTCAAATTAATTTTGCTCAAAATGTTTCCCATATCTAAACTAGGGACATTTCCTCAGATGTGGATCTTAGCCAGAAAATCCTTATACTTTTCAAAGTTATAATTGCCTCATTACACCAAAGTGTCCGCATTTTAGTGGTGAAAGAAATGACTGTTTAGCTTGGAAGACTTTTCAGTCCAAGAAGATAAAAGCCGGGTGGGGAGTGTGGGTGCAGGGGAGAGCAGTGGCCCCCAGAAGATGAAGTGCTAATGTCCCAAGGATGGAGAGCAGCTGCTTTCCATCCCCACTGGGAACAGGCCCGAGGAAATGGGCTCACAGGCACCAACAGAGCTTGGGTGGGGGTGGGGAGGCATGGTGGCCGAGGGGCTGACACCAGAGGGGGTGGAGCCAGTAAGATTTCTAGAAGAAACTGGAAAATGGCTCTGAAAATTGTTACATGTGCATCGTATAACTCCTGAATTATGATAGCTCCTAAATATACTGTTAGAATATTTAATTTCAGGGCACGTTATCACCATACTTTTCAGCAGATCTCTAATATGTGCCTACAACGTAAAAATCCCCTTGCTGAGTATGGCACAGCAGAACCTCCTCCCTCCCCTGATGCCACAGAAAAAGCAAGGTCTTTGGAGCCAGCAAAGTATGGCTTTAGATTTCGATTTTGCAGCTTGCCACCTTGGGCCCATTATCCAACCTCTCTGAGTTGAATATACTTATCTGTGAAATATAGAACTTCATAAAGAAATTGTTACCATTGAAGAAAACTGTATATGTGAGTTTCCTAGTACAAGAGCAGGTACAATTTAAGCACTTAATAGTAATATTGGGAGCTCATTTTTACAATATATGAGGCTTATCATTGCAAAGGGCTGTTGAGTTCTTTATCTGCATTACAGAAACTCTATTCCTGTTCTACACTTTAGGAAACTGAGGCACAGAAAGGTTAAGTAACTTGCATAAGGACATAAAGCCAACCAGTGGTGAGGCAATTCACTGAACATTTGTTAGATTTAAGAGCTCGAGCTTCCTGCTATAACACACCTCCTCATATCATAGGAGACAAATTACGGATACTGAGAACGCTTATGTGCATATGCACCTATTGTTAAAACACATAGTTTTCAAAACTCTCAGAATGTTTATCAGGCCTCGTCTATATATGCACCATATTTCCCCTTTCTTCACTTTTTTTCTTGGGCATCCAATCTATTTTGGGTGTCTCTAGTCACCAGATTGGGATACCCCAGTAAATTTGCTTGGAGGATATTTCAGAAACTATCAAAACTCCCTGCAATATGGGGGTGATATGTTGAATTTCTTATAGATCTGCTAGATCTACAAGCTTTTTTCTTTTTTATCAATTTCTAATATTTTATTATTTTTCAAAAAACTTTTGTTGATATCTACGAATATATTCCAGGTCATGTGTTGGATACTGGGAATTTCTGCTTTAAAAATGTTCTGTCTAGTGCAAAAGAAAGATTCCAAGAATAGATTGTGATGTGATGAATGAGTACTATCATATAAATGGCATAAAGCTCCTAGAGTGAGTGAATTTGAGAAAGTAAGTGACATTTGAGTGAGGTCTTATGTATTGTAGGAGAACAGACATCTATTCAAAGACCTTGGTAAAAATTCTAAAGTAATTACTGAAGTGTATTTATAGAACATCTCAATATGATGCACTTTAATTCATACACATGTACCTTAATGAAATTAAAATATTTTGATCATGAATGAAAGTAGAATGATGAGAACAAAGTTGAATATATTATAAAAATATTACCACTTATTTTTCACTAAGCAATTAAATTAATTAACACACCTTTTCTTTTAGAAAATAAGCTGTTTAAATTTTGGACACCAAGAAACTACTTGCCTGTAGACCTGAGAGAGGGAAACAAGGGAAGACCTGGTTCCCGAGATAGCCAACGAGAACATCCCAGAAGGCTTGACTCATTCACATTTTCCCCTTGCAAGATGTTTCTACATGTAAGCAGGCCTGGAAGCTTCCAGTCATTGGCAATCATTTCTGTACCACATACACCTAGCTGAACTGGTCTTTTTTATAACTTTAGAATGCCCTACTCAAGTTATCAGCCATTTCTTCACATTCATAAATTGCTGTTCCAAATAAGTTGCCACCAAGAAATATGTACTGAGACATCCCCCAAAATTAAAAGCAGAATATAAAATTGAAAATTGTTTTCTTAGATACACTATCCTTTTGTGTATTGGCTAAAAATGAAAATGTAACATACAAAAGAACAAATATGAACATAAAAGGAGTAGTACTGGTATTTATTTTTGGTCACCTGCTACAGGCCTGTCATTAATTTCTTTGAGATACTAGTTCTGGCTTTTATATGTATCATAAAGGCAAAAAAGAAAAAAAAAAACATGATTCTGTAAGTTCTGCTCATACCATCAGAGAGAAGTGGTGACCAGTAGCAGGACCTAGCCTTGTAATGAATTTGGAGTTTGGATTCAAATACAGACTTCGGTAAGTATCATAGTTCCTATGATGGCTAGGATTTTCACATGTAAGTTAGAACACATGCATTTAATGAACATGCACATGCATACAGTGTGGATGGTCATGTTATATTTTCTCAAGTACATATCATATTTGGGTGGGGGCTTGTCCAACTTGTTCAAATATCATAAAAAGAAATTTTTAGCTTCCACTATTTAGTCCTCCTCCCAACACCAAACATATCACTTATTTTATATCACTAGACGTGGCGTTTTCTTTGCATGGTTTAATTCTCCAACTTGTAATGTATAATCAATCCACTTTTCTCCTGATTTTCATGCGGGTTTTTCTACTTTTTTTCTCTTATATCTCATTAAATATTTCTTTTGAAAATCTTAAACTGTTTCAGTGGCCTATGTGATAATATAAGTAATTGTAATTTGCTTTCCTAAAGTCAACATAATAAAGTCCACATAAATAAAAAGTTTTGAAAAGTATTTTTGACTATTTTAGCACTCAGAAAGTGTGATTTTTGTTAAAGTGATATGCTAACAAATTCTATCATGATGCTGTCTTTTCCGAATGTGACAGTATTATCTTAAGAATAAAAAAATACTGGCAGTTTACTTTATTATAACCTAACACATAATATAGCACTTAAAATGTATACTATACACTATTCACTTTTTTTCTTACTAACAAAAGGGACAATTCTTGTACAGTGGTTTGATACTAATCACAGAGCAAGTAAAGTCTCAGAAAATAGTAAACAAAGCATAGCTTTTAAATCAAAAATGTTTATTGTAAAAAAAAGACCTTGAAAATTGTTTTTTAAAAAAGAAACATTGATTTCACAAGTCTTCAGGTTGTTTATAGACATAGCTATAGACAACATCTCACTTTCACACAAAACTCATTCAATCATATAAAAATAAACACAAATTTACATTGACTCATCAACTATACAATTAATTAAAAAAAGGCACTTGGAAGGGCTGTCGTATTATTGCATTTTTCTTATGCATTTAAAATGGTTTAAGTACATTACTGAATTTCTAAGAATTGTCTCTTGCACTTATTCCCATCTTTAATAAATTTTAGAAAATCATTAAAGTTCTTTTAAAAAGTAAGACATGGAGCATGCACCAGGAATGTTCAAAGCTAATCTTTCCCTCCTCCCCCAAGGCACATACTATTTATTGGCAAAAACAAAACAAACAAAAATACTTTTAATACATTCTCCTGTGTTTCTCTCTTAAAAATACACTTTAAAGCATTACAGATAATCAACAAAAAAGCTTTAATTTGACAATGGTAACCAGACATCAGACATGTCATGAAGTAAACTTGGAATACTTTATAAGGCACCTGAGATAGCATCTTGCAGTTCTCTTCCTATAGGAAATTCTATTACATACTCTAACAAAGCAATACTGTTCTTTTCAGTTGAAATGATTTGGCAGCAATGTAAATCCTTGCATTCTTTCTTAGTAAGAAAAGATGCAATGTGCTTTTCACTTCATCTTTGAAGAGAAAGGTTCTTGTCTTTTATTCTCTCAGTATAGCTGTCAGTAAATATATAGTCATTTTAAACTTCACATGGAAAGGATTAACTTTAAACACATGGATTCCGTGCTCTTGCAGCTCTTAGTGTGTGCGTGTGTGTGTGTGCATGTGTGTGTGTGCCTATACATATTATTTGGTCGGTAAGCACAAGAGAAAATGCCTTTGGACTTTTATTTGTCATTTGGCTTCGGAGTGAAGAAATGCATTCTGTTTGAGTAAACATTGATTGCATCACTCAATGTGCTACACAGCAGCCAGATTCCTCATGTTTGTGCAGAAGAGACATTCTGGAGAAGGTTTTGGAGCAGTTTTTG
The DNA here is from genome assembly GCA_963574885.1 of Lepilemur ruficaudatus. NCBI lineage: Eukaryota > Metazoa > Chordata > Mammalia > Primates > Lepilemuridae > Lepilemur > Lepilemur ruficaudatus. The sequence goes on from CAUYRT010004153.1 coordinate 6,288, forward strand.
CACTGGTATTTCTTTACATCAGAGTGGGTCTGCAGATGAGCCCTCAGGTTTGACCTGTCTGCAAATGCTCTGTTGCAGTGAGGGCAAGAAAAAGGCTTCTCCCCTGGGGGTGTGGGTGGGGGGAGAAAAAGAAAGACAGTCAGTATTTTTGGAGGAAACATAAAATCAAATAACATTAATAAGAATCAATCACATTTTGCCAAAAGAATGAGAAGCAGTAAAACCTGATTAAAATTCCCTACAATAGATATTTATTTTAATATATGGCCCTTTAAGATAAATTTGAATGTTGCATTAAAATATCACACACAGAATATCATTACTGCTGCTAGTCACGCAGAAATAATGCACGTAGTTCTAAGATTTTCACTTATTAAAGCTTTCTGTTTCAGCAGGTGCAGCTAATGTTGAGTGCCACCCAACATTTCCCAATATTTCCCCTTTTCCCTCTTTCTGTCTTATGACCAAGGCAGTATAAGTGTCTTGACACCCTGCAGGATGATTTTGTGCTAGGAACAAGAAATACAGCCAAAAAAAAAAAAAAAAGATACAAAGCAAATTTAGTTTCAACTAACCAACTGGCTAAGAGATGATAGATAACACAGCAAGAGTGTAACTAACAGAAAACTACAGGAAAACCCTCCATCTATTTACCAAATCAATTGATTAAGATAGCAACATTTGTATTTGCTGATTACTGGGGGCAGTTCCACAGAACACACATTCTAGCACATCTTTCCTGATTTTCTAACTGATCTTTGAGACCAAACCTCCTGTATCTACTTTCCAAAGTCTAAATGCTGTTTGCAGTTCCTGGAGCAGAGGTTGTTAGCAAGAAATGGAGCACTTTGTGCTCTAACAACTTTTTGAGTAGCCAGGAAGTAGCTATCAATGATCATCCATCATTAAAAGCACTGTGTCACTACTTCATGCAAATCCAACAGCCAGCCCAGAGCTTCTTTCTATCAGATAGATTAACATTCCTGGCTACGTTTTTTTGCTCTTACCAGTATGAGTTCTAATATGTCCTTGAAGCAACCAGGGTCTGGAAAATGCCTTGCCGCAGATCTTGCAGACACAAGGTAATGTGTGGGTCCGAATGTGCATCTTCAGGGCGCCCAGGCTCACATATTCCTTGTCACAGTATTTACAGCTGAACGATTTCCTGGACTGGGCATCGCAGTGCAGCTGCTTATGTTTGGCTAGCCCAGAAAAAGTTGAATAGGTCTTATTGCATAAATTGCACTGAAACTTTTCAGCTTCAATGGCATGGGGGTCTGAAAGCTTGGATTGTAGTCTTTCCTCCTCATCACTAATGGGGCTTTCTGAGCCACTGTGGTCCTTGGATGAGGTGTCAGATGGAGGAGGGGGACTCACTCGCCCCAAGGATGAGGGATATCCGGAAAGAGGAGAGAGGCCATTGGGCAGTGGGGAGTGGAATGGAGCCGTCGCAGTCCACACGGTAATGGGGCTGTATGCTCCTGAGCTGAGGATCTCTGGTTGTGGGATGACAGGCATGGGGTAACTCTCATAGAGATATGGGGAAATAATCACTGAAGGAAAGAAAAAGGAAAGTAAAGAAGATTAAGGTAAAAGTAACTTTAAAATATGCACACACGATATTCAGCAACACACATGGTTTTCAAAGAAGAAGATGGACCCATTTGGAAGGACATACGCATTGGTAAAAATTTTCATTTACACCCTGGCTTCTGTGGAGTTGCTGTACTTAATGCACACACAAGTCTGACGACTGCGCCGAGCTACACCATCCTCTGAAGTCGGGGAGTGTGGCCAAAGCCAGTGCCTTCACTGTCCCCATTGAGGAGGAATAACCTAGATACTCTTCGTAAACAGAGAGAAAAGTTGTTTTCCATTTTCTGCATGGGCTATTCGCATGTACTATGACCGTGAGCACAGAGATATGCGTACACCAAGCTGCCTTCTAAGGGAAAGGAGCCTCATTACACGAAATTCGCAATAACTCAACATTTATGTATCGTGCTGCTCATCTCCCACACATCCGTTATGCACGTTTACACAAGCTTTAGAAAATGAAGTTGCCACAGTTGAATGAAAATTTCCTTGTCACTTAGGGTTTAAAAAGTTTTGAATTAAAACTTACCCTAAATGATCAAAAGAATAGAAACTCCCTTTTAGGACGCTGTTTAAAAGGCAAACAGCGGTCTTTAGCTCTTTTGTAATAGCATTTAAGTAGCAACGCACAGATTTATATTTACAGATCTATAGATACGTAGTCACAGACATTCTTTTTTGTTTTTTTGTTTTCGGTTTTTACCTGTGTGTGTGTCCAGTTCGCTGTAGTTCGGCTTTTTGGAGGCGTTGAAATGCTTCTTGACCAGGAAGGAGCGCGGCATCTTGCCGGCGGCCGGCGGCGGGTAACGGTCCGGGAGGACGCGGCCGGTCCTACAGCATCGCGGCCAGGCCGGCTCAGGTGCGGCGGCGACGGCCGGCGCCTGCGAGGTCGCCGGGCTCCGCTCGAACTGAGCCCGCTCGCGCCGGGAGGGGCTTTTCCCCGGGCTTTTGCAGGGAGGATCCAATCACGGCCGAGAGGTTCGGATTTCAGCTCCTCCCTCTGGGACAGCTGTGAACAGAGGAAGAATCTGTTGTCAGACTAAATTATTCTGGTTCAAAATGGACTGTTTTTCGGCATTTCAGTGCAGGGAAAAAGTGTTAAGCGCTTTCGGGAGCGGCGGTCTCGCCTGCCGAGCCGTGCTCGCCGAGCCCCCGCCGGCCCGGAGCGGCCGCGGCCCGCCGGGAGGGGAGGCTGTCCCGCGCACCCGGCGGCGCCGCGCTCGGAGCCTATATTTGGAAGTGGCGTTTGGAGAGGTTTGACTTGCCCAGGGACCAAATAATTAACTCTTGGCTTTTGAAAACGCCAGGCAGCAGCGGGAAGACAAAGGCGCCAGTGAGCGCAGAGGCCGCTCTCCCAGCGGGGCGTCGGGCCTGGGCCGGCGCTGCGTGTCCCCAGGCTTGGCAGAGCCAGAGGCGGCACTTCCTCGGGAAACTAAGTAGCCATGTCACTCTATTAGCCACGGTGCTTGAAAGAAATGCTTTGTAGCCCGTTAAAGACCGGCTTATCAGAAGAACTGGAGAACTGCAAAGATAAAAAGGAAGGCTGGCAGAGAGGGACAGTAGGTAAACTGTCATTCAGAACCTCGGGAAATTATCTCACGAACACGTTTGACGGGAGTTCTTACCTTTTCATGTACCACAGTGTGTTTTTATGAAAAAAAGGGTGAATGGGTCTTTAGAGACAATCATTTCTTCTGAAATAGTCATCTGCTTTTATTCCGTGCTTTGTGCATCAGTACAAAGTCATCAAAATCCCTCTCAGCATCTGCCAGTTTCCTGTACTGTGTTAAAAAATACAAGGATACTCTTGTGAGTGCTGCTTGATTAAAGTTTTAAGCTAGCCTAGTAATCAGCTAAGACACCTTGATTTTGTGTATGGCATTAATCTAAAACTACTCTAAGGTGGCTCATTTTTAAAGTAAAACTTCAACCATATTTTCAAGCATCTCGACCCATTTCAGATTTTTATCACTACCTTTTGCTCAAAGAATAAGTAAAGAATGAATTCACATGAAGGCCGCTCTACTCTTGTTTCTAACAGGTGCTGGAAGAAAAAAGTGAAAAAGCAAATAACAGTGGCGATGTCAAGACTTGTAAGAGAAAAGTGCATTGTCAGGCTGCATAACTTCCTAATCTTGGGATGGGAAAACAAGTGTGCGTGCGTCTGTGTGTGGGGGGGCGGGGGCAGCAGGCTTCCTGAGCTAATTTCAAGGATTCCTTTTATTTCTGGCAGCAGTCACTAATTTAAGTGTCAAACCGGGAAAGGAATTCAGATGAATCCTTATGTTAAGGGATGCATATCTGCAGGAGACAGGAAAATAGGAATACACATTAGATTTCTGCACAAACCATAACCTGGAGTAAAAGTCGGAGCCAGTTTTCTGCGCTTGCTACCTTTTGTGAGGGGTTGTTCAGCTTTAGGCACATGGGTTTAATAGAACAGTAGTCCTCTTTGCCTTTTCACCCCATTTCCTGCAAAATGCCCATTTTGTTAGAGATACCGTAGAGAAAACACAAGTTGCCATGGCTTTTACTTCCCCCTTGACTCTGCAGAGCCTGTCCACAACAGAGAAGAGCGTTAGAGGACGTTTTGGAATTTATCTGCTGGTAGTTACACAAGAAAATCTGCTAAAATGTGTGCTTAAAAACTCCACTTAAAAAGTTTGACAGCAATTCACTATGCCTGAAAAAAACTTGTATTTGGATTCCAGAGGAATCCGACGGATCTGCGTCGGGAGCGGACGGCGCTCGGGTCGTGCCGGAGGCATGTCGCTACGCAGCCCGCGTGCTAGCCGGTCACACGCAGGCCCGTGTGAGGTCCGGCCCGCCGTCGGGGGAGGGCGAGCGCGCGCTGATGGCGTGAGTCAGACTAAACAGGTGCTCTGCTCAGACACAGCGGAGGGCATTTGGCGCCAGAACAGTGTGGTAAAAACGCAGGCGGAAAAGTCAAGGCCACACCCAAAGTCCAGCTGCTGGGACTCTGCAAAGACAAGAGGAGGTTTCCTTTCCTTCTGCAGCCAGAGGGCTCATATGCAAGAGTTGGCTTTGGGCATTGACTGAGAGACTTTCTCTTGCCCAGGGACAGAAATCTGTGCAAAGGAAATGACGCCCGATTTTAAATGTTTCGTTATGGAATCAGATACAAGTCAGTCAATGACTGAGGGGGAAAACGGGTGAAACAACGTGGGTTTGCTAATGCGAGGCCTCAACCCTAGGTTGGAGAGAAACTGGCTCTACATAATAGGCTGATCGGAGCAGTCTAAAAGAAATGGTGCTTGTCCTGAGAGCTACTGGACACAGCCCCACATGGTCCAAGCTAGGGGCACAGGTAACATGCAGGCATGGAAGGCACAGCCTCCGCCTTAGGCTCCTCACAGTGCAATGTAGCTCAGGAGAACTGGGCACAGCTGGCCGCCTTAGGGAAGCTGAAAAACTAACCCTCCCCAGGCTTGAGCCCTACGGGGGGTCCTTTTCCTTTCTTGATTTCTGTGGGATTGATTCTGTGGGTTGCATGGGGCCCTAGAAGCCCATGTAATCTTAACTGCCATGATGTGACTTGATGTGACGAACCTGACAGTCTCTCATTTCCTCTGTTTTCTGAAGAAGCTGACCAAGATAACTTGTGGATAACTTTGCAAATTAAAGGTCTGGGATCTCACAGGAGGCCCAGCCTTTCCCATAGGCTCCCAGAAGGGTGGGATTTCTCCTGGACTGTCTTTTTCATGAAAGATACATCCTTGCCTTGCCAAATAGGGAAATAAATGAGATTCATGAGGTTTGGGAATGCACCTTGGATTTATTTACTTTGCATGCAGATTCATGCACTTTGGGTATTTAGGTGTGTAAAAAGCAGCGCAGGTATTGACTACTGAATTTAGGAAATGGAGTACATCTAGCACCAAAAGAATCACAGCATGGGAGAGGCTTGAAAATCTCATCTTGTGCTCTGTCCTGCCTCTTAAAATGAACTGTGTCTCTTTCTAACTTTGGCTTCTAGCACGATCACCCTTGGAGGGGTTTTATATCCTTTGAATTCATACATCTATTTGCAGCCCTTACATGATATGAAGTTACGGAATAGCATTAGTTTTGCTGTGATATCTGGAGAATATTGTAATGCATTACTAATTTTTAAAATCTATTTAGGTAGGAACACAGCATTTATTATACATAATTTGGTGTTTGAATGACAAAGATGTGATTCCATTTTGTAATTTAGTACACATACATATCTATATGTATAAAGATATGTATTTATATTTGTATTCCTAATTCAACATTTAATTCAGTCTCAAATAAGATAAACCGATCCCTAAATATAAGAGAAGTGTTTCCTTTCAATACCTGGGCTTCTCTATCTGTACATTATGTTTAATATTAATCTCTAATTTCTTTTAGAATGATTTAAGGACAAATATTTTCCAATGTAAAAGAGAAAATGATCTAAGTGAGTATAAGATTCTGCTTATATATTCTGAGTTCTGTAGCAAGGAGAACCTCTTTAATTTGCAGGTGTGGATGGAGCACACATACACTCAACATACGTAAGTATATCCACTCAACGATACCAACAAAGCCAAATACGAACATGTGTCTGTGTGAGTGTGCACATGTCTAAATTGGGGTAAAAAGCAATAGTAGCAAAAAATGATATCATGATGTCCCTTTGCTATTTAGGAATTTCTACTATTTCCTGTGTGTTCCCAGGGCCATATTCACCACGCTAATAGCCACTAGCCTTGTGTGTCTATCTGGAGTGAGCTCTAATCCAATCACATATGATTGGTAAATACTTAAGATCACTTCAAACAGAAAGCCTTGTTTAACTTGGGGACAGCATTTTAATGACATCTGTTTTCTGCCAATCACTTGTATTCAGAATTTTATTCCTAGTTATGTTTTTATAATCTCATTTCCCTTTGAGTGGATATAGTATGTTTGGTTAGTGTGTCATGTAAAGTAAAAGATACTCTTATCTTCAGTATTCTACTTGTACCTTGTGGAAAGTGTTGATGATCTTATCTGTAAAATGATCTGTAAGATGTACAGATCTTATCTGTAAGAAAGACTGTAGAAAATGTTGAAATTGTCTGTATGTTATACAACAGCTCAGGGATGTGTGGTTGCAAAGAGACACCTATTGGTCAGCTCTGGAAGATGCATTGCTTTCTTTTTCTTTCTTTTCTTTTTATAATTTTTTAACAAGGTCTGCCACCTAGTGGAAAATAGATTGATTTGACTTGACACTAGGAGCATCTACCTGACCTTGTTTTGTAATTGCCCCAATTTCAGATTAGCATTATTTAAAGTTTTGAATTGATTAATGTATTCATAATTTAAAATAACATATTATATTTGTGTGTATAGAAATGTGCATACCATTTATACAACAAATTGTGTTGGCTTTATGAGATAGGCAGGAAAGGGAAACTTATGATGTTCCTCAGCCTGTGCAGTCATGAAGAAGGAAGTAGGCAAAAATAGCTAGAATTATACACAAAAATGAGTAAGAACTTTGCATGCCTTATTTCCTATATCCCCATAATGACCTATAGGCCAGAGGTATTTCAAAGGAGCGGAGCTAAGGGTGAGCGTGGCTTTCCAGGGGATTCAGAATGCAGATGGCGGAGCCGATGCTCGTTCTGTCCAAGACCATGTCCTTCATCGCCAGGCTCTGCTCCACCACCTGCTGTGCTCAGCTGGAGGACACTCAGGACCCAGCACTTAAAACGTATCAAGGTTTTAAAAACTGGTGGTGGTCTCTGTTACCTCAGTCTTTAATGGGATTGTGTGCGGAAAAATAAAGCCATCAATGAAGAATCGATATCTCCAAATACAATGCAGGAGTGTGTGGAGTGACAGGGAATGACAAAAGCTGCCATTCTAAAATTAATATGAGTTGGCCACTATGCTAAGCACTTCACACACATTATTTTAATGAATCGCCCCAAAGTACTTAATCTTGAAAGGTAGATATCCCTATTTACAGATGAGGAAATGAAGACATGTGTTTAATTTTCTTGGTCAAATCATACTGCTAATAAGGAATAGGTAGAGGTGGGATTTACATCTCGATCTGTTTAATTTCAAATCCTGTGTATTCAGCACTCTGTTGTAACTGTAATAACATGTCGTAAGGGTGCGTTAGACATGACCAACTGTAAAGCATGAGCTCTTTCTTTTCCCGGTCAGAGGATGCTTGCACATGGAGTCTGCAACCCAGCCCCACTCACTGCTGCCTCCGCCCTGCGTCTGCCTCTTCTCCTAAGTCGTACCCGGGTCACGGTTGCTTGATTTCAGACATGATGCCAGTTGCCTCCAGGTGTTGGGTGTGAATTCTAGGAAGACAATTGAAATGGAATTCTATGAGTTTAAGTGTTGCCATTGTCTCTTGGAATGCCAAAAAAGGAGACCACCTATCAAGTTTTTAAAAAACTGGTGGTGCCCTCTGTTACTTCAGTCTTTAGTGGGATTATGTGTGGAAAAATATAGCCATCAGTGAAGAATCAATTTTTCCAGATATAATGGAGGAGTTCTACAGTCTGAGAATCTCTCCGTTTTCCTTTCCTGAGTGTGCGAGTGTGGTGCGCCTGCCGTGCTCCCAGCGTGAGCCTTCGAGGGTCGCATGAGTGGGCGTGTTTGGTCGGCTTGTGGGTGGCGTTGGCTTGCCTTCATTTACAAGGACTTGAAGCACTTCCTGGGGTGATGTACCCAGGAATAACAGGGAAAGCAGACAGCCAGGTCCAGCAAGCTTGATCCTACAATGAACCCTTAGCAGCCAAAGAAGAGTGTTGGTTCTTTGAAGAGGGCAGCGACGAGTGTGCCACTCCACTACGTCTTTTGGCTGAGCACCCAAAGCGCCATGGGGAACAGGCATGGAGCCCAGTCAGTGAGCTGAAATGTGGCTTTTCTGAAACTCTGTTAGGCATTAGAGAGGGTAGACAATGCTTTGTGAGGGCACTCCCACATCCCATAATGGAACACTCGACAGGGCGTTGATGCCTGAGGGCTCCAGGGCATCAGCTTGAGTGGTGGGCCTGCCAACAAGCCTCGCAGTGCCTGAGGGACAGGTGGGTCCTTGGTGGAAGTGCTGGTGCTGCTGTGGGCTGAATATTTGTGTGCCCCCAAAACTGCTAGTTTAAAACCTAACTCCCAAGGTGATAGCATTGGGGGCTGGGGCCTCTGTGAGGTCGTTAGGTCATGAGGGTGGAGCCCTCCTAAATGGGATTAGTGCCCTTCTAAGACACCCACAGAGCTCTCTTGTCTCTCCTTCCGTGTGAGCATACAGGAGGAGAGAGCTTATGAACCACGCAGCTGCCCTTACCAGATGCTACATCTGCCAGTGTTGTGATCTCTGACTTCCAACCTCCAAAAATGTGAGAAATAAATTGCTGCCGTTTGTAAACCTCCCAGTCTGTGGTACTTTGCTATAGCAGTCAGAACGGACTGAGAAGGCTGCCCGGCGAGAAGCGAGGGCCTGTGGGATGGCCTGGCTCTCGGTGGAAGTAACAGCAGCGTCCTGCAGGGGAGCAGAGCTTGCGGTGGAAGCTGAGGTGCCGGCACACAGCGTGGCGCACGTAGGGGGACCGGCGGAGGAGGGGGAGGAGCACTGCATGTCCTACGCTGAACCTGAGTGCTCGCCCTGCAGACCATGAAGAACAGTGCTATGGGACTCCAGAACGACACTGCTGGGTGCTCAGGTCCTGCGCCGGTGGGAAGGAAAGGCCGGCACCACCTACACCCTGAGCAAGGGAGCAGCGCGCATGAGTGGCAACCGCCCGAGTGTGCTCACGCCACTGCTGCCTGGACTCCGAAGTCGGGGTGCCTGCGCTTGGCATCCTGTCCTGTTCCGGGCCTCGGATCTGCCTGATCAACACATATACCTGGATATTGAATCTAAAATCCTTTATTTTATTTATTTCCTTTTCAAATGCATAATGGTTTTATTTTATTTTTTTTTTCAGTTTTTGTGTTTTTTTTTATTGCAGCATATTATGGGGGTACAAATGTTAAGGTTACGTACATTGCCCTTGCCCCCCTCCCCCCTCCAGTCAGAGCCTCAAGCCTGACCATCCCCCAGACGGTGCACATCACACTCATTATGTATGTCTCCACTTCTATTCAACATAGTGCTGGAAGTCCCTGCTACAGCAGTCAGACAAGAGAGCGGAGTAAAGGGTGTCCAGATG